>JAIUZE010029479.1:0-11906 GCA_022085475.1 Heliosperma pusillum | reverse complement strand
TATGTTGATTTTTATGTCTATGTCTATGTGATAAAGACTCTGTTTCTAGCCGGTTTGATCCAACGGGTTTGGTCAAACTAAGATCTAGTCATCCCCGATTTGACTGATGACCCGTCGCGGGACTCGGGTCGGGGATTTGTCTTCAAGTAAGGTTTTATTTAATTATTGAATTAGCCTTAGTAGATATGAGGCGA
The DNA here is from genome assembly GCA_022085475.1 of Heliosperma pusillum. Taxonomy (NCBI): domain Eukaryota; kingdom Viridiplantae; phylum Streptophyta; class Magnoliopsida; order Caryophyllales; family Caryophyllaceae; genus Heliosperma; species Heliosperma pusillum. The sequence goes on along the minus strand of JAIUZE010029479.1, from coordinate 11,712 downwards.
TATGATACTTGATTATTATTTATCTGCAATTAGTCACATGATAGGATGTTTTTCTCGTGACTGTTTGATTATATGGTTGGTGTCGTGTTGACTAAGTACCCATAGAGAATTATGAGTATATGGAGTCTTGACCATTCTAATTCTAAATGAGTATCTTGGACCATGACATTGATAGGCCCGTACTATCTTTAACGAGTATATGTTCGCCGCTTGATAGCTTTTGTGTCCCGGGCCTGGGGGGCTTATCCCCAAGTCGGGGAATGGCATCCTAAGAGTTCCGCTTTGGGAAGGGAGCCAGCTTAAGTACTAGCCATCTCTGCTTAGGGGGTCGCCTAGCAGAGTTTCTTGTGTACGGTTATGTCATGAGACGGGGAAGGGAATAGCTGTTGTCGCTAGGTCTGATCAGTCTAGGACTAGGATGTTTTCCTACCTTGTGGTATAGCCTCGAGTTACAGAAGTCTTCTATTGACTGTGCTAGGAACTTATGCCTGTTTGTAGAAGTATTGGTCTTTCATGTTTGTATGATTCTATGAGTTCTAGAAGGTGAGATGCAAGCCGGCTAGGATTGATAGAGTTTGGATTACCGATTGTTAACTGATTCACATGATTAAGTGTTGATTAGGGTTTGAGTGTATCATGGCCATGTTAACGGTAACCTCTGAGCTAGCATACCAGCTTCCCTACCTCGTATTATAGTTTATTATCGGATTCACATGATAGCTTTCATATGCTAGGTTATATGTTAGTTAATTGTTTCATAACATGAAAAGCATATCATATATGTTAAAGTTTTGTATTTCCATATACATTGCTTTTATGTTATTCATGTTTCATTAAACTCGACATTTCGTGGCTGGGAGAACTCGGAGTTACTCCCCACTGACTGTGGCTTCCGTGTTTATATTTAATGCGGTCGAACAGGTGGTGAATGCATATTTGGGGTACATTGACGAGCTAGCGAGTGAAGTATTTACCTTGAACCTATATTCGGTTCTTAGATTGTATATTACTATACACTCTTTTATTTCCGTATTTATACGGGAGATATGTCTCCCGTCTTGTATATTTCTTTTGTAGAATATTATTTCCGTTTTGTAATGACCCTTTTTATTTCGGACACCTTCAGTATGTATTTAAATTATTTTTTTTTCTTTCCGTAAATTTGAGGGTGTCACATCACACGTCCCAGGATAAACATTTCCCTGAACCGTGTACGATAAACATTTCGTACAGGAAAGACTCATTTCCTCCCTACAGGACGACGATAATAATACGGTCATAGTCTAAACCTGGCCCGACTCTCGGAATAAACATGTTCCGATTCGACATGCGATAAACATTTTGCATCCTAGACTCTATCAACACAAAGGACGTCGAGTACTCCAAATTAGGCTAAACTAAAAGAAAGAGCACAAGAATCATATACAAGCAAGTCCGCTACATGCAATGCCCCCACCTCGCAAGGATACAACATTTGAGGGCCGCGTCAATCAACGCATTGCGTTCGCCTCGCAACAAAGTCGTCATATCCCCATTCACAAATGCATTCAAGCACCAATAATACACCTCATCGCTCCGACAATCCAGTCTAACGAGTATGAGGGTTTAGCCGGGAAATGTGTGTTTAAAACACTCAACGAGTAATACTCAAATCATACATAAGGCTAAACCGACTCAAAGTGGGGACGTACTAGAAACCGTCACCAAACATATGATTAAGGCATGTGAGATATTATATAGTCTAAACATGCATATTTAAATTTCATTACGTAAGTTTATAAGATAAACAAACCATACAAACCATTACATGTATGGATATATGAGAGAAAAGAAGGAGAGGAAGTGACAGGGGGTCCCAGCCGCTTATAGGGACCGGCGGCCGGGTACCCGGCTGGGCACCACGACATACCAAACAACAATAATAACATCACTAGGACTCCCAGCCGGTGGGTGTAACCGGTGGCCGGCTACCCGGCTGGGGTCATAGGTCAACCGAGAAGAGAAAGAAGGAAAGAGGAAGGAGGATCCCAGCCAGTGGGGCGGCGGACGGTGGGCCGGCCAGGGCACATACAACAACATGAACAAGTCGACAAAGGAACAAGGAGAGGCTCCCAGCCGGCTAGGCGGCAGCAGGCCACCCGGCTGGGGCATACATATGCTCAAAATCCATTAAATTCAACCAACAATAATCGAGGGGACTACCTGCCGGTCATGGGGGCGGAGGCCGGGGGCCGGCTGGGGCAACACACACGAAAAAAAAACATCAACAACCACATTACTTCAATTCCTCTTGGTACCCATTAATTCCAATCATCATTTATCATCATCCCAACACATTAAATGCATTCTAATCATAACCAATCATTGCATAAGGTCAATTAAGACAACAGAAGACAACATTTAATACCCAACTCAAGTTTAACAATGATAAGTAGATAAAATCAACCACATAAGTGTAACTTAGCATAAGATTGGTATAAAATAGACATATGAGATGAATTTACACCTATGAATGAGAAATTAACACAATATTCATATGAGACTAACACAAAGAATTCATCTTTCACTGGCAAATGCTATAACTAACACATAAAACACATAAAGATATCGAGTAACCCATCCCCGTTATCTCGATTAACACTTTAATCTTCGATTCCCAAGCTAAATATCAACCCACATGAATTCCTTGACCCAAAATCTTCAAAATACATCTTTTCCCAATAAATAAAGCAACAAGAACCCAAAACTGAAATATGGTGAAAAATGGTCTTAAAACAACGTTGAAAGTTTCAATCTTTTATTAGCTAGAAAAAAAAAGGATGGTTAGAGGATTCCGAAACATTAAACAGAATTGAATTACGTTAATAAACGAACAAGTTATGCCCGTCTTAAGTGTAGATCTAGAAAAATGGATTTTATAAAAAGTTGGAATAAAGGGATATTTTATGGTATATGAAAATGAAGAGGGGGATGAGAGGAGAAGATTGATATAAAAATCGTCAAGTTTCGTCGAGAGACGGAGAAATGACATTCGTCTTAAGTTTAAGAAGTTATGGGGGTTTAATGGTGGTTTTGAGTTGTTTGCGGAAGAAGATGAACTAGAGTATGTTGCTGAAAATTTGAGGAGCAAGGAGGAGGGATAAGTGAGTTTATTTTGAGAAAATGAGTAATAGATGGCCCAAATTTCATTTCGGGTCGACTCACATGGATTTTCACGTAGAATGCGATTATGAACTCATAACGGACTGAAATGCGACGGTTTCTATCAAACTAAACTAAATTCTATTTAACATTAATTTAAAGCCACGAAATCATAAATTATCGACTTAAAATATTTTAACTAATAAAAGTAAAAGACGAATTTATAAAATTTACGACTTTAGTAAATTATTCATTATTATAAAATCTGGGGTGTTACATTAACTCCACCTTCTTAAGTTGAATCCTTAAGTCCTAATCTAAACAATTGGATCAAAAAAATAAAGGGAAAAGATTATAACAAAATTGAAAGACTTAGTATAAGAACTCCCAAACCCTAATCAGTCAAACACAACCTATTCTACTTGTCTCCCTCTTCTTTGTATATCTACTTTCTCACTTAACATACTGTAACACCCCCATATAGCAAAGAGTCTTACAAGACCTCCTTAGTACATCGGGATGCTACCATCTCGGTTGCCTGAGTTAGTACATATCAAATCAACCATAATAGAACAATACTTTATTAAATCAAGTTTTTAAACCAAAACTACATCATTCTAAATCCAGACGGCATACCGTCTTAAACCGTAATCCAACTGATAAAATAAAGACAAATAAATTTAATGTCTAAGACTCTAATCATTATTGCAGAAGCTAAGACTCAACATCGGCAATCCCAATAAATTCCCTTAATGCAACCTCACTGAATTACCGGCTGATCACCTGCTGATCACTTGCTCACCACTCCCCAATCGATCCCAGATGTTTTGAAAACATTAAACGGGGTCTGTAACAATATATGTTGATCAATGTACAAGAGAATAACAACATTACTATTAAGTAACCAGCAGCAAAAACCAAAACCATAAACCAGTAACTTAGCTACCACCGCAGCGGCAACCCCTGCCAGCGTCAGGCTACAGATCTGACTGTCATTCCACCTATTGATTCCAAACCGCAACATTGGACACCGAAAGCCCCTCTTGCCGCACCAAGAGTTCTCGGAACATTAATGTGCACATCCCCCTCGCAGCGGGAGAGATACAAGAGGCGAACTCGGGGGCTGGTCTGTCTCCCGGCGGACCACCAAAAAAGTAACCAAGTAACCACTAAAAACTCCAAACCCGAACTCCATCATCATGACAATAGTAACCATCATCATCATCACAATAGTAACCATCATTAACAACAACACAACATCATAGTAACAATCTCATCACAATGATTAACATATAAAGCACCGAGTAGGCAAATCCTACCTTTTAGCAAATCTTCACGAAGTATAAGCAATCAAGTCAGAAATCTTCTTCTACAAAGTCTCCCCTAACCATACAAGGATTACACAAACAATCACTAACCATGTTCCCTTTTCCCCCAATTCAATTAGGGTTACAATTCAATACCAATAATAACAATAAACATGTAGATGAATCACTTACCGATTGGAATCAACAAAATATGAAGTAATCCAATTCGACTTGGAATGATTAAAGATGTTTGAAAACACTAAATTATGTCGCGTTTATTTCATTTTGTTGAGTCTTTTAGTTGCATTTTATACGGGTCATTAGCATTGGTTTCAAGCTAATTTAATTTCTCGTGGTTTGTCATAATATTGTCTACCCGAGTCTTATTTTGTATTATTTTAGGTTGAGCAATTTTTATGGAGTCGACTTGTGTAAAGACTTGAAGGTCTACTCCCTATGGTACCATGAAGATAAGCCTAGAAGGGCCCACCAAGTGGTCAAGCCTAAAGGTCAACAAAAGTCAACCAAAGTCAAAGTCAAACCCAAGGTCGGGTCAACAAAAGTCGAACCATAGGAGTCAATAAGTCCGACTAGGGGTCAACATTGAATAAAAGGAGGCGAGTTAAGGCGGTCAACAAACGTCAACAAGGGCAAATTTTGAGGAAGAAAACATACAGCACCTGACGCTCTCGGCGCCTGACGACACACCCTGCGTTTTACAACGCTGCCCGCCTCAGACGACGCGGCCTGTGTCCTGTGCAATTTCAGCACGAGCAACTTTCCAGTTCTTGTTTCTATGAGGCCCATTTCTCAAAGCCCTTAGGTTTCCGGAATCAAGGGTATATAAGAGCAACAAATTAAGATATTTAGACATCATCTGGCATCATACTTGAAAAAATTGAATCTCAATTTTGTTGTTCATTTTTATTCTCCTATTTTAGAACTTTGAATATCTGGGTTTGTAATCTTTTGGTTATGGAAGTCTAATCCTTCAATATGTAATTTGAACATGTTTACACCTTTAGCATTGTATGACTCTCTAATCCTCGTCTTCCTTGTCTAATATCTTTTTCTTGTGTTAATATTTCATGTTTAGTAGATGAATGTTTAGTTTGAGTTGTTTTACATTTTTTTTCTTAATGAATGCTTGTTCTTGGTAGGAATTGTCACCATATACTTAAATGTGTGAAGCAAACTTGAAAGATTGCAAATTGGACTTAAAGTTGGAGTCTTTTGAGTAGAAAATTATATGTTGTGTAACTATAGCATGGTTTAATGTTATGTTGCATGATTATAGCTTAACCCTTTGGTTTAATGCTTAAAGATTACTTCATGGGTAGTGCTTATGTTTTAATAAGTGTTCGTTAAGTTGTAAAGAGTCAATCTTGGATGTTTTAATTCTTGTTTACTATTTCTTAGGAGGTAGTATTAGATAAATGAGAAGAGAGGTGTAATAGATTCATCTTTGCTAATTGTTGTGTGTCTTGGGATAATTGCACTAAGTACTTGTCTCATATTTTATATCTTGCATACTAGGTGTTTGTTGTTTGTCCTAGACTAGAAATATTTAGGCCTTTAATTCTCTCATGTCACAAATTCAATCACTTTCTCCATTTAGGGCTACTACTTGTTTTAGCATTGTAATTATCCATAGTTTGTGATTAGTAGTAATTAGTAAGTTAGTGTTGGAGCTAGTGTCCTCCACAGTTAGAGCAATAGCGTAAATAAATCTCTGTAGGTTCACAGGGTATACTTTGTATTGTAATCAGTTGATTAACGTTTATCGATAACAGTTGGCTTGCTAGATAAGTTTGACGTTATTGTCATACAGATGGCGGTGATCAACTGGTCCCTAAAAGTCACACCTAAAGTATGTGATTGAGAGATGTGATTATTTGAGAAAATAATCATATTGATGCCTTATTAAATGACTAAAAGGTTAGTCGGTGTTTTTGACTAAAAGGTTAGTCAATGTGATGATGATATAATTATTTAATAACGATTAAATAATGTTAGCTAAAGACGAATTAACTGTAATTCGAAATTAAATATAAAATGTTATATTTAGTTGTAGTATATAATGTGAGCTTAAACGAATTAAAATGTTAATTCGTAATTAAACATAAACCGTTATATTTAATTAGCAGGATTATAAATATACCGATATTTATAATTGAAGTATATATTATACGATTGTCATAATAATTGTTATGTTAATATATCCACTGCAAAATGTTGTAATGGACCTTATTAATGTATGACAACATATTAGACAAATATAATATGTATAACATTATATTAAATGGAAGCTAATATAACCGAAAAAGAGTCCAGATTACTCTGAGAAATTTCGGTCAAAATGGTAACAAAACAAGAGAAAAATATCCCTTATTTTTTTCCTAGGTGTGCCGTGTGAGAGAGAGTATATGGAAGGAGTTTTACTCATTCCAACTCTCTAAGTTATTGATCATCAATTTCACATCTCAAAAGAAAAGATACAGACTCTTTTTCTCTCTAATTTTCTAGCAAATACAAGGGCATTTCTCGATCAATCTTGGGTGAGACGATTAGGAGGATATCTGCTTTGATATCTGTTCTTAGGCCGAATTTACGAGGACAAAAGGTTATTCCTAATCCCTTTGTTTATTATGCAATTTCGTTTATGACCCGTTAATCATATAAATCATAATTTCATTATAATCCTGTAAGATTAAAGGGATGTATACGGATATATTCCCACAAGTGGTATCAGAGCTTAAACGAATGATATATTCCCACAACTGTAATTCGTAATTAAATATAAAATGTTATATTTAGTTGTAGTATATAATGTGAGCTTAAACGAATTAAAATGTTAATTCGTAATTAAACATAAACCGTTATATTTAATTAGCAGGATTATAAATATATCGATATTTATAATTGAAGTACATATTATACGATTGTCATAATAATTGTTATGTTAATATATCCACTGCAAAATGTTGTAATGGACCTTATTAATGTATGACAACATATTAGACAAATATAATATGTATAACATTATATTAAATGGAAGCTAATATAACCGAAAAAGAGTCCAGATTACTCTGAGAAATTTCGGTCAAAATGGTAACAAAACAAGAGAAAAATATCCCTTATTTTTTTCCTAGGTGTGCCGTGTGAGAGAGAGTATATGGAAGGAGTTTTACTCATTCCAACTCTCTAATTATTCATCATCAATTTCACATCTCAAAATAAAAGATACAGACTCTTTTCTCTCTAATTTTTCTAGCAATTACAAGGGCATATCTCGATCAGTCTTGGGTGAGACGATTAGGAGGATATCTGCTTTGATATCTGTTCTTAGGCCGAATTTACGAGGACAAAAGGTTATTCCTAATCCCTTTGTTTATTATGCAATTTCGTTTATGACCCGTTAATCATATAAATCATAATTTCATTATAATCCTGCAAAATCGATGAGAAGATCATTATTGATCGAGTGCTTCATTCACTTCATGATGGTTTTGCTCTTTTCAGGGCAAATTACTATATGAATGATATGAAGAAAAGTCTTCATCAGCTCCACTCACTTCTCGTACAGACCGAGAGTGATCTGAAATTGAGTGGGAGCTTGAAGCATGACGTTCTCATGATTGGCAACAAGGGTAAAGGTAAGGGCAAGGCTCAGGCTGACCTAGCTGTAGGGAAGCCAAAGTTCAAAAAGCCAGGAAAGGTCAAGAGTGGGCCTGGTGAGACTAGCGGTAGCTCACAAGGCAAGACAAAGAGCAAGGAAAACATGGAGTGCCACCATTGCCACAAGACTGGGCATTGGAGGCGGAAATGTCCCGTGTATGCTGAAGACGTAAAATCAGGCCGCGTCACTCCTGTTGGTACGTCATCTTTTATTCATATGATTGAGATTAACCATGCAAGTTTCGGAACTTGGGTACTAGATACTGGTTGTGGTTCTTATCTGTGTAATCATTTGCAGGGCCTAAGAAGCATCACAACTCTCGCAAAGGGTGATGAGGACCTGCGAGTGGGGAATGGAGCTAGAGTTGCTGCCGTTTCAGTGGGAACATATGTAATCCAACTCCCTAGTGGTTTTGAGTTATTGCTGAATAATTGTTACTATGTACCCAGTTTGTCGAAAAACATTATTTCTGTTTCCGTACTTGATAAGGACGGTTTTTCGTTTTTAATAACGGATAATAGCTGTATTTTCTCTTTAAACGATATGATTTATGGTAAAGCTGTTTCCATGAATGGAATATATGTTTTAGATCAAACCACAGATATAATGCATGTGAGTAATAAGAAATCAAAGGTTGGTGACAAAGATCAAACCTATCTATGGCATTGCCGTATGGGACACATAAATGAAAAACGCGTGAAAAAGCTCATTGATAATGGGACTATCTCCCCATTTGACTATGAATCTTTTGGCACGTGTGAATCATGTCTTATAGGCAAAATGACTCGAATTTCCTTCAAAGGTGTTGGAATGCGCGCTGCTGACCTATTAGGACTCATACATACTGATGTGTGTGGACCTATGTCAATCAACGCTAGAGAAGGCTATAGGTATTTTATCACTTTCACGGACGATTTGAGTAGATATGGATATGTCTACTTAATGAAGCATAAAAGTGAGTCCTTTGACAAGTTCAAGGAATTCCAGAATAAGGTTGAAAACCAGCTGGATAGAAAGATGAAAGCACTACGTTCAGATCGTGGTGGCGAATATCTCTCGAATGAGTTTGATCAACACCTTAAAGACTGTAGTGTAGTACTACAGTTAACTCCACCTGGAACACCACAATTGAATGGTGTGTCCGAACGGAAAAATCGAACATTGCTTGACATGGTTCGATCCATGATGAGTCACACGGTTGTGCCTGACTCATTATGGGGATATGCTCTATTGTCAGCTGCTCTAATACTTAACCGAAATCCGTCTAAAGCTGTAGACAAGACTCCATATGAATTATGGAAGGGAACGGTCCCTAACTTGTCCTTTATTCGGGTTTGGGGCTGCGAGGCTTATGTCAATTGGAGACCTGACGATAAGCTCGGCCCACGATCGGTCAAGACATACTTTATTGGTTATCCAAAAGGGATGTTTGGTCATTACTTTTACTCGCCTACCGAACATCGAGTTTTTGTTGCGGCTAGTGCGACGTTCTTAGAGAAAGAATTTCTCGAGAATAGGACAAGTTATGGAACCTTCGATCTGTCGGAGATTCAAGAACCAACAACCGAGCAACCAATGGAGGAAATTGTTCCTTCATCACCGGCTGCGGTAAATATTCCTGAGGAACCTAGAAGGTCGGGTAGAGTCTCCATTCCTCCAGACAGATACATTGGTATGGTCGAGGAGAATGGGAGAGATGACGTTTTACTCTTAGAGAGTAACGAACACGCTACCTATATAGGTGCCATGACCTGTTCCGACTCTAAGCTATGGCTTGAAGCCATGCAATCCGAGATGGACTCTATGTATGAGAATGACGTATGGAATCTGGTTGACTTACCTGATAAGGTTCGTCCTCTTCAGTGCAAATGGCTTTATAAAATAAAGCATTCTGTAGAAGAACAACCAGATACATACAAGGCACAACTAGTGGCAAAGGGTTTCACTCAAGTGCAAGGATTGCACTATGATGAAATTTTTGCACCCGTAGTTATGCTGCGTTCCATTCGGATAATCTTAGCGATTGCCGCTTTTCATGACTATGAAATTTGGAAGATGGACGTGAAAACCGCCTTCTTAAACGGTTATTTGGAGGAGGAGTTGTACATGGTACAACCCGAAGGTTTCATTGATCATAAAAATCCTAAGAAGGTATGCAAGCTTAAGCGTTCCATCTATGGACTTAAGCAGGCTTCTCGGAGTTGGAATCATCGTTTCGACCAGGTGATAAAAGAGAATGAATTTACTCGATCGGTCGAGGAACCATGCTTATATATCAAGTCGAGTGGGAGCAAGATTGTCTTCCTAATATTGTATGTCGATGACATACTCTTGATTGGGAATGACATACCTCTCTTAACTTCGGTAAAAGTTTGGTTAAAGAACCATTTCCAGATGAAAGATCTGGGCAAGGCACAAAGAATTTTGGGGATCCGTATCTACAGAGATAGATCACGACGGATGTTATCCCTCAGTCAGGAGTCTTATATAGATAAGATTCTTGAGAGGTTCAGCATGACCAATTCCAAGAAGGGGAACCTTCCAATGATTTCTGGGATTCTTTTGATAAGCCTCAGGCACCAAAGACATCGGGAAGAGGTCGAGCGCATGAGTCGGGTTCCTTATGCTTCTGCTATAGGATCGATCATGTATGCCATGATATGCACACGTCCAGACGTGTCATATGCATTGAGTATGACTAGTCGATACCAAGGCAATCCAGGTGAAGCACACTGGATGGCTGTTAAGAATATCCTTAAGTACCTACGGAGGACTAAGGATTGGGTATTGACTTATGGAGGTGACACTGAGCTATGCGCAACCGGTTACGCAGATGCTAGCTTCCAAACGGATCGAGATGACTCGAAATCTCAGTATGGATTCGTGTTTACTCTTAATGGCGCTGCGGTCAGCTGGAAAAGCTCCAAACAAAATGTTATAGCAGATTCTACGACTGAGTCCGAGTACTATGCTGCTTCAGAGGCTGCGAAGGAAGCTATATGGATGCGTCAGTTCTTACAGGGACTAACCGTAGTTCCTAGTTCGGATGACTCGATCACCATCTATTGTGATAATAGTGGTGCCATCTTCCAGGCTAAGGAGCCTAAGTCCAGCAACAAGTCTAGGCATGTACAACGGAAAGCTCACATGATCCGAGATTACGTGGAGCAAAGGGAGATAGTGATAGACAAGATTGCTACGGATGATAACGTTGCATATCCTCTCACTAAACCGTTAAGATATGATAAGCATGAAGGGCACGTTATTTCCATGGGAATTAAGCGTGTTCCTGAGTTGTATTAGTTGTTTTGTATGGATTAGACCTGTATCTTTTTCATAAAACTATTAATGAAATCATCGTTTTGTTATATATTTTGTTTTTCATGTGGGTTGTACTGACAACATTGAACACCACAAAGTGAACTGAATTACATTATATTTTTTTTGGTCCGTAATCGCCTACATGAGCTGATAACTCTGGCAATTATTCTGTGAAGTCGATTGATGGTGGGTTCAACGAGCCATAAGTCAAACAGTTGACTGATCGATCACATATGCGAGTTATAATGAAACTGCGCATGACAT
>JAIUZE010029478.1:0-10386 GCA_022085475.1 Heliosperma pusillum | reverse complement strand
TTGTTATGACACAATTATCATTACATTTACTACCAACACTCAAAGTCTTTTGCATGTGAGTAAAATAAGAAAAAATAAGAGCCATATATGGCTTATGGTGACCGGCCATAAGGCCTTTATATTGAACAATTGTTGTTCAATTTTGGATCACTTGAATTCATTATGCTTATTCTCACTTCTCTTTCTAAACTCAACATCTCTCAAAACCTACATGCAAACTAATATTATCTACATATCACTAGTGTAGTAATATACTAATATTAGTAGTATTATGTCTTACTTATTATCTAGTTAATAATAAGGTAAGATTATTTGGGTTTAATCTTGGGTGCAACTAGAAGGAGACCTTCTTCTTTGGAGGTTGTTTTATGGAGGATCATCTATCAATTTCATGCTCAAGAACAATAAGAAGGAGTTCTTATTGTGCCCATATTGAACCGAAAATACCCCATGTAAGGATGTTTTCGTCTTATCTTTTCTTTTATGCTTTTATATTTGCATGCATGATAACTAGATCCTAAATCATTAAGTTAATGTAATTTAATTAACTAATTAGAGGAGTTTAATTAGAGGTCTAGGACTTTCATTTAAAATACCTCTCATATGCTCCGGCTCCTTCTTTCTCTTGACAACCTTATACATGTTGTCCCTTAACCGTCTAGTGCACGTCTCATTGTACCTTTGACGTACAATATACTCTATTCCGGCCGGCCAGTCAAATGTTTTCTACAATTTAAAAGGTAAGTATTAGTAAAATAAATTATTAATTGAAAACTATAATAATATAAGAAAATATTAACAAAAATAATATACCCTAAAATTATTGAACCATTCCTCTTTTTGTGCAGAGGTAGCCTTTGTCCAACAAGTAGGAGCAACCCCCGTCATCTTCATCTTTGTACTCTGAGTACAACCGCGTACAACCTTTTGAGAAGAAAACCTGAAAAATAAATTATGGAATAGTATGCATTTATGTTAAATAATGTAATATAATTATAAAATAATAAATTAAAGACATTGGTGGTTGTCTTACCAAAACCCCGCGGGATCAAGTATCATCTTCCCTTCCGGCGTGAACTGGATCGTCTCCGATGTCTGATCCGAGGACTCATCGTCATTGGTCGATTCCTCGACCACCGGACTCTGCTGATCCATAACCTCCATCTCCTCCTCGTCGACTGAAGAAGTACTTCGGCGTCTGTTTGAACCGCCGCCACGTTGTCTACCTCGACCTCCTGCCATCTACAATTACACAAATATTCAAATTGTTAGAAACGGTTAATAACATAAAAAACAAACATAAACATAAACTGTTAATAACATAAAAAAAACATCAAATAACATAAAAAAACTTAATTAAAATATATATAAATATATCTTTACCCAATTAATCATTATCATCATCAAATTCGTCATCATCATCATCACCATTTGATTCATTATCATTATCACTATCACCACCACCATCACCGTCAACTTGACCATCACCATCCTCGTTTTCTAAATCTTCACCCTCTTCATTTCCATTCTCATAAATGTCCTCATCAGGTGGAGACAACATAAACCCGCTAGATACTATTTCTTCTTGAAAAATAAGTTGTATCTACTTGTGAGCGTGCTTTTGTCTTAAAGATTGCACACCACTGCTTTTGATTTCGATCATTCTTCGTGCTTGGATAAGAAGCGAAATATACTTGATTGGCTTGATGTGCGAGTATAAATGGATCATACTTTGAGTATGTCCGGGTATGATTAACTTCGACGATTTTATAACGTTCATGAACTTTCATACCGGCCACAGAGTTATCCTTCCATTCACACTTAAATAAGACAGTATTATAAGAACGCTCACGCCCATTATAGCTCAACTCAAAGATATCCTCAACTATACCATAGTATTCATTGTCATCAAGAGAAGAAATAGTAACACCATAATTGCACCTAGCCTTATCCTTACCGTAGTTGAATGTATGGAAATTAAATCCGTTGACCGAGTAACGATTCCACGTTTTAACCACGTTTTAACCATTCGTGAAGGACCAAAGGCCAAAGTCCTTATCAAATCATCTTGGATATTTAACTCAATTACATGGTTCCGAAACCATGCTGCAAATTGATCCTCATGGTTACTCCAAACATCATCTCTATTCACATTAGGATGTGCTTTAATGAAATCATTCACAAACTCCGTTTCATATGATTCCAAAATCTCACAATTAGAAAGAACGTAAAGGTGAGCACGATCATATTCTTTGTCATCCAAATATCTTGTTCCCCCAATTGATGAACAACCCTCATCATCATGCATTTGGAAAAACTCGGGTAAACTTGTCTCAAGTTCATCCGCTTTATCAACACTCAAGTTTTTTGCTTTGGTTTCTATATGTTTTTCAAAGTAAAGAGAGCAAAAATTTGCAATCTCTTCCGTTAAATACGCATTGCATATTGAACCTTCAACCCGAGCTTTGTTACCAATTTTCTTCTTCACGTGATTAAGAAACCTATTCAATAATTGATGGGATTAATAGTTGTTAAGACTAGTATATAAATATTAAATCAATTAAAGAGATAGTACGATAATAATTATAATTTAATTACTACTTAGTGATCTTACCTTTCAAATGGATACATCCACCTATATTGGACGGGGCCTCCAACTTTGGCTTCGTAAGGCAAATGTATCGGTACATGCTCCATGGAATTAAAAAATGATGGAGGAAATATCATCTCGAACTTACACAATATCTCTGGTATTTGCTCCTCAAGACGAATCATGTCATCAACACATATTGAAGACGAACATAAATCTCGAAAAAATTGACTTATCTCAACAATTGCATTCCACACAGGAGTGGGGAGGAGATGTCTCAAAGATACAGGTAATAATCGTTCCATGAAGATATGACAATCATGACTTTTCAAGCCTTGCAACTTTAGCTCCTTCATATCAACACATCGACTAAAATCGGATGCATATCCGTCAGGAAATTTTAACTTTCTTAACCACTCACATAATACCTTCCTGTGAGCTTTGTCAAGTGTAAAAATAGATTTTGGCTTAGACTCATCGCTACGAATGTGAAGTTTGGGACGATGACAAATTGTCTTCAAATCTTCTCGTGATTTAACAGTATCACAAGTCTTTCCCTTTACATCCATAATCGTGTGAATCAGTTGCTCAAAGAAGTTCTTTTCTATATGCATTACATCCAAATTGTGCCTAATTAACATCGTCTTCCAATAAGGAAGATCCCAAAAAATGCTTCTTTTAAACCAACCAATTTTCTTCTTTTTCAGCACCTCCGTCTCTGCTTTAGTACAATCAATAGTACGTGACAAATCACAAACCATATCCCACACCTTATCCCCCGGAAGTCGATCTACAGCATGATTGCGCTCCACTTTACCTTTTCTGAAAGCTTTTTTGTTGCTCCTAAAGGCATGCCCCACCGGTAAGAATTGTCTATGACAATCAAACCAACTCACTTTATGGGAACAAGGAAGCGAAAATGCTTTGCTTTGGTACATGCAACAAGGACATGCCTTTTTTCCCGCGGTAGACCATCCAGATAGCATACCGTAGGCGGGAAAATCATTAATGGTCCACAACAATGAAGCTCTTAGTTGAAAATTTTGCTTTAAAGACACATCATATGTTTGCACACCTACTTCCCACAATTGTTTCAATTCTTCCACCAAAGGTTGCAAATAAACATCTAAGGCGGTTTTTGGATTATCAGGACCAGGAATAATTAGTGACAAGAAGATGAATTGTTTTTTCATACATAACCAAGGTGGTAAGTTGTATGGAGTGACCATTACGGGCCAAGAAGAGTACTTTCTACCAAACTGGCCAAATGGAGCAAAACCATCCGTACAAAGGCCAAGTCGCACATTACGGGGTTCCTCAGCAAAGTCGGGGTAAAGCATATCAAACCGCTTCCATTCCTCTCCATCACTCGGATGACACATCTTTCCCGGAGTACGAGGATTTTCTTTGTGCCATCTCATTTGCTCGGCAATGTTTTTGGTAGCAAACATTCTTTGAAGTCTAGGAGCTAGAGGAAAGTAAGTTACGGGATTTTCGGGTATTGGTTTCTTACTCTTTTCACCTCTCTTTTTTTCATTCTTTCCCTTTTTACCCTTCAAGACAATACTTCCCTCAATTGTCTTATATCTAGCCTTTTCACATTTACTACACTTGTCAAGCAAAGCATCATCCTTCCAAAAGAGCATACATCCATCGGGACATGAATCAATCTTGTAATGCGGAAGTTGTAGACCTTTCACTACGTTTTTGGTATTGTAGAATGATCGGGTCATGACATTATTACCGGGGATAACATCCTCAATCAAAGAAGCAATGCCATCAACACAAGTAAATGGCAAATTGTACTCACATTTCAAAGTTACTATCCTAGAGGCGGCTTCTAACAATGACATTTTGCTCCCTTCATATAATGGTTTTTCACTCGCCTTTAACATATCAAAAAAAGGCTTTTGCTTGTGGGTGTGGTTCTTCTTCGCTCATTGGTATATGATCATTATTGAAAATATTAGACTCAAAGGGATCAACTACCATATCTCTATATGGGTTCTCATTTTGTGGGATTTGAGATTGTTCGGGAAGTGAAAAATATGATTCTCAATGAGAAATCCAATTGTAGTAGTTTGGACAAAACCCGTTTGTATAAAGATGTTCTTGAACCTCAATGTCATGTAGATATTTCATGTTTTTGCATTTAATACAAGGAGACATAAGTTTCTGTACTACTAAATCATACTCGTCTTGTTGTTTAGCAAATTCAATAAACTCGGCAACCCCCTTTATAAATCTAGCGGTATGACGTCTTTTCTTATCAAGTCTTTCTTCGTACATCCATGTACGCTCCAATCTCTTCATTTTAATCTAAACATTAACCAACACAACAAGTACAAAAAATACTAAAACTAATCAAAACCCCAAATATTAACAACACTAACACAAACAATCTAATTTATCAAAACCTTAATACGAAATACACTAACATAAATCAAAATTATCAATACTAACAAAATAATACTAATAACACTAATCAAAAAACACTAACCAAAACCCCTATACTACCAACACTAACACAAATCATGAAAATTATCAAAACCCCATTACTAACAACACTAACCCAAATCAAAATTAACAATACCAACAAAATTAATACTAACAACACTAATAATATCAACAACACTACCACTAATCAAACCCCAATACTAACCACAATTACTAACACTAATTCAAACTTCACCAAACCCTAAGTAAATAACATCTAAAAACCTAATAAACATCACAAATCTTTACAATAAATCTATCAAATCATCAAAAACTAATGAAAATCATAAATTAAACAAATAAACGTAACATTAATTTAAGAAATTGAAATTAAAACTATAAATATACCTTCACAAACTAAAAGAAAATGAGGTGGTTGACGGAGTAGTGGTCGGAGCGTGGTGTCGGAGCTTGGTGTCGGAGCGTGGTGTAAAGGTGGTGTCGGACAAAGGGGTTGAATCGCCAAATGGGGTTTTTTTTTTCAGATTTGGTAAGATAAGGAAGAAGGGGAAAGTCGCGGATTTTGGAACAATTATAGAGGTTTGGCGACTGAAAATGGCGACTGATTTGGCAGTCGCCAATTTGGCGACTGAAAACGGCCGCCAATTTGTGTTTCAGTCGCCAAATTGGCGACAGATAGTAGTCGCCCGAAATTTTCAGTGAAATTTTTTGGATTCTCTTCAGTTGCTAAATTAGCGACTACATTCAGTCGCCAAATTACTTAATCAGTCGCCAAATTGGCGACTACTGAACTCGGTCGCCTTATAACAGTCGCCTGAAACAAGATTTCTGTTGTTTGTATTTAAATTTAGATGTGATGCGATGGACAAATGCCTACCAACAAAAGTGTCAAGCAGAAATGTTACATGGAGAACAATCATACTGGAAAATACACAGTGCAGTTTTACTAAATCTTACGATTTCAAGGTTTTCATTTAAGATCATAAATTATAATGGGTTATTGAAAGGAAATTGTGTGCAGGCAAAAACAACTGAAATGTGCAATATTTGGTCAATACCTAGATGATATCAAGAAAATTGAAACTCAATTCAAAAACAATAACAAGCCCACATTGGTCTTAAGGCATGTTAAAACATCCGTGTGTGAAGGTAAATCCCTATATTAAGGACACATTTTTTTAACTTAATTCAGTTATATGTAAGAAAACATAAAATCACATCATGTTATAACTAATTCTTTTTTGATCTAGGTGAGTTTACGATTACAACAACTTGGGGAGCCACCAAAATTTTGGTCAACCCAGATATGGATGAGGTCCATGAATTCAATAACAAGTAAGACATCTAAAATTTAATGGCTACCTCAATAGTCATTTATTAATTTTCCTAATTTAGGACAATAAACGGATAGTCACCATAAGAAAATACATCAAAGATACACCATCCATTATTTTATTTTTTCATTGGTTTAAGATAAAAAATTCACAATCACAATAGGGTTTAGAGCACTATGCATTTTATTAGTACATAACTTTTTGAAACTATATGATTACTACTCTAATCAAATTTATTCCATGTCTTAATAATTGAATTATGGTCAGATTATTTTTTGCTCAACCTTTAAAACATATTATAACAATTTCAACAAAATCACTAGATACACATTAGATTAAATCCAGAACAGTAGATGTGCTATAACTACTGTTGTGTTAGTCATAAGTAACCAAAACGAGTTACCAAAAATACTGTCTCGATAGTGATGAATAATTAAACTCACGAAAAATTCAAATTTTACTGTCAAGTTAGTTTACATTTTATTTAAATGTGCATGCAATGTTAATACGGGATTTGTATTATCTAATCAATATAACCCTTACCGTATTTAATATAAATACAGAATGCCACAATCTGGCGAAGCATCAATCCTTTTGGGAGAAACCAACAGTTTAGCTCCACAATCAACAATCCTCACAAGTTCAAACATAATGACTTTAAGTGAGATAAAAACTCACTAAAATAGGAAAATATGTTACACTGGCTACAATAGAGGAACTAGACACAAGAAAAGGGTGGTACTATTACTCATGTACTGAATGCAAAGGCAAACTAATTAAAAAAGAAGATGATCTTTGGTATTGCATTAAGCCAATCAACAATTGCAGCTTGAAAAACATAGGCATCACAACACCATTAACAAGGTATGGCATCAACCTTTCACAAATTGTAAATTGAGTGCAACATAATTAATAAGATAACTAACATTTAACAACTGGTTTTATAGGTATCAAGTTATATTTCTTGTAACATACGAAAAAACTGCCTTAAATGAGTTTATTATTTGGGATGACGTGATGAAAAGCTTTATTGGGAAATCGGCACAACAGATACTTGATGAAGATGAGGTAGGCCTTACCAATTACAATTATGAAATAATTATCTCACTATTTGTAACAAGTCCACTTATATATACAAACTAATATTGATTTTTTATTTGTTATAGGCGTACAAGGACTACACACCTCCACATTTCAGCAAATTTATTGGGAAGGAATACGTAGTCAAGATTAAAGTTTCTACCTACAACGTAGAAAAGAACTCTATTAGCTATGGTGTTGTTGATATGTGTGATGACCCAATCACAATAACAAAATGAAATGATCTACTTAATCTCAAGAAGGTTGGCTATACTTAGAATTCAATTAAAATGGTTTAATTTTAACATTTTTCAAATAATGAAGATGCAAACAAACAGTTTCTGTCTGACAGTCAAACAAAATTCAAATATCCAACGGATCAACAATAAGCATCAGCAGAAGCGACGACTCATCAATGGTACATCTACAACTCATACATTTAATGTTCATCTTTCTAAAGTCATTTTTTATGTTCAGCACAATTAATAATCCTACGTCAAAAAAATTGGAGCGAATCAGGCAGCTGATTGAGGACGGACCTTTATCAGAATCAGAAGTTAAATCAACAACTACTGCAGAAGAGATAGCCGAAATAGAAGACAAGTCGTCAGCAACAAAAAAGGAAGAGATAAGGATGGGAAAAAGAAAAATGATCTAAACTTTCAAGTTGTTAAGCTTATTTAAGAGACAGTTTTTTGTGGTTGTTTTATTTACTTTCGAACTTTCCTTTTTTTCGCATTATGCATTACCTTCTTTTAGAAATTTCACTAAAGAACCTTTGTAGAAGCCAATCAGCTCTACCGCATTTTATTAATGTCAAGTGAGCAATAACAATTTGCATCAAAAAACTATAGACGAATTTGTAATTATCTCAAATCCAGGAAACAACTTCAGCCAACAAAACACAACACAGTCCGATATGCCAAGGAAATAAAGACAAAACCCAAAGATAATGGAGTTTTTAGAGTTGTGATAATATAGTATAGAAACAAATTACCACAACATTGACAACAAAAATAACCAGCAATGTAACCACATCAACTTTAAAACCAAACAACATAAAATAAGCTAATGACAGACAGCCTACTATCACCGCGTACAGTAAAAGTATGTGAATATACTGAATAACCATTATTTGTCCTTTCACACAAAAGACACAACAACAAACCTAAGTTCAAAAAAAATTAAGTGACAAATTTGAAGAAACGTATCAGTATGGCCTTAGTAATCAAGTATAATTTAAATCTACATGGTACAATATATCAGGCAAACTAATAGCCATCAATGTGATAAATTTGAAAGTAGAACCATACAAAATAATCCACTCGAATATGACTCACCCCATATAAATGTTTCATACAATGAAAAATATGTCACTATAATACGTTTATCAATTAAATAAGAATAACACACAACCTACCAGTGTTAAAAAGTGTATTATATTCAACAGCTTATTTATTTTACTCATTTAAGTTGTTATATAAATTAGTCTTAAATAAATAAGAAATAAGAAAGTCGAATATTTTGGATTAAAAAGCAAAATTTAAAGGCCATATATTATTTATACTATGCAGTCACATTAGATAATTAATATATCAATTCAAGTAGTGGGGGAAGTACTAGGCAGTAGTACCAAAAGCAGCAGTTACTACATAAAAACAAAAACAAAAAAAAACGTTCATTCTTCATTTTATCATTAACACTCAATCACCCACTTTACATTCCCTTTGAATTTCCAGATGTTACAACATTAATTCAAACACATATTGTTATTTTCTACACAAATCAAACATCAATCATTAAAAACAGTGTACAACAATTTATATCATGGAAGAGGGTTCATCTTCAAGAGCAACTGGAAACAAAAGGAAGCAATATGGAAGACACCTACAAAACAGTAAGTACTATAGTATTTCAACGCACTAAATATTGGATTTATTTGATGTCAAAGTATTTTAATTAGATAGTACAAATGGATGTGAAGTATTTTTCATTAGATAGCAAAGATAATTTATCTTTGTTAGTATTCCTGGCTAGGAGCTATCATTCATTGCAGTCTGAAAGGGAAATATTTTTTGTTCATCAAGTAGAAGGTAAGTTAAAAATTGCACAAGAATTATATAATAAACTTCAAAAAGACCATAATTACAAATGACTATTGTTTGACATAGAATTGTGTTCAATCTGGGAAAAAAGTTTGATACAACAATTTGCATAATGAAGCTCAATAATAACTCAGTTTTCAACATAAATACCAGGTCGGGTCTGTTTTGACCCATGGTGGTCGGGTTAGGGTTGACCCATGTGGCTTGGGTTAGGGTTGACCCATGTGGGTCGGGTTAGGGTTGACCCATCTGGGTCGGGTTAGGGTTTACACATGTAGGTCGGGTTAGGGTTTACACATGTGGGACGGGTCTGGTTCATGTGGGTCACATAAATACCACAAGTTAAATATTGAACACACATTATCTTCCAGAGATGCATAAATATATCAATTAAACTTAGCTTTTTTATATAAAAATTGCTCAACAACATGGCTCAAATCAGACTTTTTATAAAGAATTTTACAGATCTGGGTTTGTTTAGCTAATTGTGTTCATTTTACAGATATTTGGCATATTATCACATGTGTTAATTAAATATAACACTTTTATCAATAATTTTACAAATCTGACTTTTTCTAGACACAAAAGTTAATTAAACTTATTAGATTTAATTTAACGATGTATAAATTAACAATTACATCACCAAATACAAACATTCATAAATATCATATTTTTAATATGGTGTTTCCATTTTATAAAAAAAATATATGACTATCTTTTGGTAGTCTATTTTAAAAAGAGGAATCAATTATTGTAGAATTGAAATTAGTGACAATAACACAAATTAAAAAAGCTAAGTTGAAGCGGTATGAATATTGAT
>JAIUZE010029469.1:0-16775 GCA_022085475.1 Heliosperma pusillum | reverse complement strand
TTTTAAACCTTTTTAAAATAATAGGGTATCTATCATTGTGAACTTTTTCACAACAACAAACAACATACATTATCTTTATAATGTAATAAACAAAACAAAATAAAAAAAAAAAAAATTCACTATTCACATATGAACAGTAGCCGTGAACAGTAGAAGGTACCATTTTTTTTTTTTTCTCTCGGTTTTCAAAAAAAAAAACACAAAACAAACCCTAATTTTTTTTTTATGAACAGTAGCCATAGCCACGGTGAACAGTGAAAAAAAATAAGATACAAATTAATCTTTTTAATTTGATCATGCTAATAAAACTAGATCGGTACAAACATTCAACATCTAATCAATTAAACATTGATACAAACTAGATGATTCAAATTAACTTTTTAAAATGAATATCCAAATCATGATTAATCGATTATCAAAATGCTCAACTAATCATAATTGTTTTGTATATTCATACCGAAAAATTTAGCACAATGAATGTTCTTTAACATCCAAAACAAATTCCATTTTCATTTCAATTTAATCCTCATTAAATCAAAACATCAACTAATTCATTATATTATTATCTTAACACATTAAAACAACAACATTTATGAATCAAAAATGGAACCCTAAAAAAAAAAACTCACGACACACAAAAAAATAATTTCGGCCGAAAAAAAAAAATAGCAACTGTATATTTTTTTATTTTTTATTTTTATAAAATTATACCAATCATTTAATGAAAAAACATATAAAATTATTTCATAGCCTAAGGCTCTGATACCACTTGTGGGAAATATCGGTATACTTCCCCTTTAAAATTCGGATTATAATGAAATTATAACTATTTGAATTTCTAGTCATAAATGAAATTGCATAATATAAAACAAGAGATTAAGAAATAACCTTCGGTCCTAGAAAAAAGGCCTAAGAACAAATACCAAAGTAGGTATTTTCCTAATCGTTGCACCCAAGATGGTTCAAGAAATGCTTTCGTCGTGCTAGAACGAATACCCAAAATTACTTCTAATTTTGTGTCTATATTGATGATGAATATGGAGATGAATGAGAGAGTTAAAAATCAGAATTTTTCTCCTCTTTTCACCCTAGTGTGCCGTGAGATTAGAAGTAGATTAGGGTTTTAGAAAAACAGATTTTTCTCCCTTTAATACTCCCTTTGAGCCGTGAGATTAAGAGGAAAGAATAAGAATTATCTTGTTTCCTTATTCCTATCAACCTATATTAGGTAGTTCTCATCTCATTTAATATGTACATAATGTAATATGTATTCTAATTATTACTAGTAATGGACCGTCACATGAACCGAGTAATGCCGGACCAATACACTATAATAATATCGTGTAATACATATCCGCCAACTTAAATATAACAGTTTACATTTAGTTTAGACCAACATTATATACATTGATTAAATATAACATTTTATATTCAATTACAAGCTAACATTATTTAATCGTTATTAAATAATCGTATCATCATCACATTGACTAACCTTTTAGTCAAATACATCGACTAACCTTTTAGTCATTTGATAAGGCATCAATACGATTATTTTCTCAAATAATCACATCTCTCAAACACATCCTTTAGGTGTGACTTTTAGGGATCAGTTGATCACCGCCATCTTTATGACAATAACGTCAAACTTATCTAGCACGCCAACCGATATCGATAAACGTTAATCAACTGATTATAATACAAAGTATACCCTGTGAACCTTAGTTGTTATCACACTAACTGTGGAGGACACTAGCTCCAATAATTCATTTATTCCAACCTTGTGAATTGCTTTTTCCTTCCATCCAACGTTATTCCTAATAACATGAACTCATCTCCGTACATGTCTAGATCTCTATCTAGTGTTGGGCTCTTTAACTTGAAAGATGCTCCCACTCGTTATCATGATAACTGATAGGTATTTAGGTAAAATGATCTAACATTAGCTCCTTGTAAGCCACCTTATCCTCATCATAATGTACTAAGTCTCCTTTTGTAGAATTTATAATGATTGACTCTTCAATCATCATTTTAGTTATTCGCTTCTTGTATAACAAAAGTACGCCTAGGATTTCGATAAATCCTTTTAAGTTTGGAAATTTGGGTTTGTGTAACTTTTACCACTTAACCAAATTATCTCTACCAAACACAAGAATGAATCCCTAGTTCTCCTTTAGAACCATATGGATTTTCTAGTAGGCTATCCAATGACACTCATGTGGATTGATTTGTTATAGGCTTGTCATGCTCCCAGCATACAATTCATTTAGGTATGTGCATGTAATGGCATACATGATTGGTCTAATGGCGGAAATATTAGTACTCATGTGATCAACAACTCTTAGGTTCAGTAGATGAGTATGACCCTTTCATAGTGATCCCACTTTCATCAACATGAATAACCTATTTTAACTTGTTGAAATAGATTAAGGATCCTATCGATATAAGACACTTTTGTAAATGCCAAAATAAAATATTCTATTCCACAATTGATTTTGATTTTAGTTTACAGGTTGCCCTCTTTCATCTAGCATTAAAATCCAACCACTCCTTTCAAAAAAGGTAATATGAATACGTCACTCACAATGTGTGATAATTCATTCACGTGGAAAACTATTTCTCCCACTGAACTTCATGTCTTTACATGATAACTTTAACTCCCACTGATCTTCATGTCGATACATGACTTATCGACAATTCGAGTAAAACTCTTCTTATATCTCATAATAGAAAAGATCATCATAACCTCTTGGTAAATACCATGGGCTTGTGTCATGTACACATCCCATTCCAAATCCCCATTTGGACATGTGGTTTTGTTGTGTATCTTGTACACACCTACTATGAGGTATTTTACTGATGATTTGGATCTAAGCATAGTTACCCATTAACTTAGCTTTTGCAGACATCTTCATGTCTTATCCATACAACTATAATTGGACAATTCCAAATAAAACATCTTCATGTCTATGGAATGATTATTGGACAATTCCAAATACATCATGCATTCCTTTGCATAGATTCCATTTAGTTTCATAAGTCTCTTAGAAAATCGAATTTTAAAATTTCTAGAATCATATTATATCAAGAACATTTTCTTTTGATCTCGTCACTAGTGTAAGGATTCACCTAAGAACACTTTCTTTTGGTCATCTCCTCACAAGTCTCGAGTCTATCCTAAGAACATTTTCTTTTGGTTTCCTCACTAGTTCCTAACTAGTTTTACGTTGTGGATTATTTTCTCCCACTCTATCTTTAGAAAAATACAACTATTTTAAAGATAGCCTTATGAGCCACAAACAACTTTGTACCCATACTTGTGAGGGGGTAGAAGTAAAACAACATGACCTTAAGTGATCTATTAAAGACTTTATTGTAAAGACATCCAATCTTAGCTTTGAGATAGACTAGTTCTATGAGCTAAAGAGGTGGACTCATATTCATGTCATTTACAAACTTTATAAGTGGTGTGGCCAATTGGTTTGGTAGATACCCTATTTTGAGTTCAAAAACTCAATTTGACATAACAATTGATCTTTCAAAGTAAGAATCGGATTCTTAGTTTTTGAACTTATTACAATGATCCAATCATCATAATACTAATATGATCAATTTGAGTCAATACAATTTATGTTATTAGCGCAACTGATGTATAATGACAAGTTTTTAGAACAATAAAATTTTCCACAAACCGAGTGACTTGGGTTGAAAACCAAGTCACCAAATATTCAATTACAACAAATTGTTCTTGAAAATAAAGCTTCCATGTCCAACAAGGAAATAAAAAGTTCTAAGCAACCATAATACAATCAAAAGGGGAGACAATCTCGAGACCAAGCTTAGCTTCCTTAGGTCTTCAACCATTTGTGGCTACTTTAGCTTCCCTTCAAGAGCCTTCTTAAGCTTGCTTGTCTATGCCTGTATCCTTGCTAGGATGCCCTAATTACAATAAAAAAGGGTAAGAATCACAACTCGTATCTATATACCAAAGTTGAGATCATAACATAAATGATAGGGATAATTATTTACCAACTGAAACAATCTTTCCAGCTTTGATATCTCCTAGATATTTGGGGCATTTCCTCTTCCAATTCCCTACATAATTACAATAATGGCATTTGTCCTCAGTCGAGGCACCTTTCTTGGGCTTGGGTGAGCTATTCTCAATAGCTTTTCCCTTGCCTTTGTAGGTAGAGGGCTTCTTCCCCTTACTACCACCCCTTTTGAACTTCCCCTTACTCTTGCTATTGATATTGAGTACATCCTTGGAGGTGCTAACATTTAGCCTCATGTCTCTCTCCGCTTGCACAAGCATATTGTGCAACTCATGAAGAGAGGTTTTCATGTTTTGCATATTGTAGTTTACCCTAAACTGCATATATGCCTTGATTTTCCCCAAGGAGTGTAGTACACGGTCAATAACGAGTTGTTTGGGAATGTCAACCCCTTGCAATTTGAGAGTCTCGACATGCTCAATCAATTTGAGTACATGAGGGCTAACTTTTGGCCCTCTTTAAGATTCATGTCGAAAAACGCGGAAGCCGTCTCATATTGTAAGATCCTAGGAGCTTGTGAAAACATAGTCACAAGCTTGGCATAGATCTCATAGGCCATGCTCATCTTTATGGCACTCCTTTGGAGATCGGCCTCCATAGAGAAAATCAAAACGTTTTTGATCGCGGCAGACTCTTTGTGGTAAGCCTCAAAGGCTCGCCTTGCGGCGGCGGTTGACCTTTCATTAGGTGTTTCAGGAGAGGTTTTGGTAAGGTAACGAAGCTTGTCGTCACCTTCCGCGGCCAAGCGGAGTTGCGCATCCCAATCGGCAAAGTTAGCCCCATTCTTTTCTAACTTGCATCGATCCATGAAGGATCGAAGCCATGAGACATTCGTGAGAGTTGGAGCAATGGTGGTGTTGGATGAATTAGCATTTAGCATTGAGAATAAGCAATATTAACTACAAATTTTAAGTCATAAAGGAAATGTCAATATTTATCATTTTAAATATACTTGTAAACACTTTAAACAAGTTTTAACATTTAAATAGTGACCTCTACCCAACTATTATAAATGATTCCGAGATCCAAATTCATATCAACTTGGGCACGGTAAGCCGATTCTTCCCTCATTAACGTAATTCAGTGGATTAACTCTTTAATTGATTCTACATTAGAACTCTCGGTCGATAAAATTACTTTAATATTTATCTTAAGCCCGGAACACATGCGGCTACGGTTGCGAATACTTCAGTTGAGCTCATTCCAAATTTCGAAATAATAACCTTTATTACCCCACTTACCCAACGTAACAAGTTTAGCACCTCGGTGAGCCGAGCCTACTTCCTTGCGAAATCGGGATTCATGGGTTCTACTATTTGGTAAGGCTTGATCTCAATTATTTATTATGAGAGGTCATGTCAATTTATTATATATCTCGTTTAAGTGAACTAAATCAATGAATTAACGATAATTTTAATTGACACGGTCGAATACTCGATAAAATATGCATGTCATGTTATGGCGATTTGACAAAGCATGCAAACATATTAAATAAAATGCAAGCATAGAAGTAAAACTCCTAGTATGACCTTTCCTAGAATAGAAAATCATATAATCTATTACAAATTCGGAAACCAACTCCTTTGGTCCCTTGAACTTCATAAGCACGCCTCCCAAGGTCACCGTCTCTCTCTGGAACTCATTTCCCAATGGCACCGTCTTTGGGAAACTCCGGTATTACAAATAATTACAAAATATATAATAAAATTACAATAATTTCCTATTATACATTTGTAAAATAAAATAATACAATAAAAGTGATATGAGATCACATTAAATTACAATCGAATCAATATTCCCTTACATTTCGCCAATATCGATTAAAACTAAGGCCATACAAGGATTAAATTACATAATTCAAAATTACATAAATAAAATATCACATTCATATATGTAAAAATGCAGCATTATAATATGTATAAAACATGCTCATATTAAATGCCAAATCGCCCTAT
Source organism: Heliosperma pusillum (assembly GCA_022085475.1). Lineage (NCBI taxonomy): Eukaryota > Viridiplantae > Streptophyta > Magnoliopsida > Caryophyllales > Caryophyllaceae > Heliosperma > Heliosperma pusillum. The sequence goes on along the minus strand of JAIUZE010029469.1, from coordinate 10,765 downwards.
TTAACGGTTTATATCGTATATAACCCGGTTTTACGGAAATGCGTGAAAATAACACTTTAAAATCACCAAACAATACTTAAATCATATTTAAGTCCAAGTTAATTATCCCAACTGATTTAGGCCTCAAAAATTAGTCATCACTCAATTTTTGACAATAATTCAACTTGATGTTATTTAATTGCTCAAAATTAAACTTTAAAATCATATTTGAATCAAATAAATCCAAATTTAATTACAATAATTTCAAAATTTGAATTTTAAATTTTTGAACATTCTGGAACATTTCCATGACACTCATAATGTCAAAAATCAAGGTTAAAATTTCGAATCGATTTTGAGAAAAATTGGTTGCGCTTTATCGTTTTATCAAATAAAATATATAAAGCATGCGAAAATTAATCATATTAAATTTTTAACTTTAAATCTGAAATGTGGGATATTTAAGCAACCAGGAATAATTTTCTCATTACATTAAATTTAGCTATATTTTCTAGATAAGTCACTATTTATGCCATTTTTATATTAAAAATTCATAAATCATGCTAGACAAATCATATAAGTCTGAAATTCTCCAGTCTGTCAGGAAAACATGCATGTGACAACATACTAAAATTTCATGATTATATTCGAAGGAAAATTATTTTTAACCATTTGACCTTTATTTATTTCACTTTATCATATAAAAATCATAAATCATGAGAAATAGGTCCACTTCACACGAAATTTTACATACAGTAAGTAAAATGCATGTGAAATATTGTGTAAATATTTCACGTTCAGAAGACAAGTGTAACTATTTTTAGCATTTTAAACATCATTTTACTCATTAAAATGTAATAAAAACACTAAAAAATATATTTGAGAAATATAAATTTCCATAAGTCATCAAAATGACTTTGTTCTCTTGTAAAACTTATTTTTTTCTCCTTGAAATGGTGGAGAAGTCTCCCATTTATATAGAGAATTCTCCCTTGGTTAATGGACTTGAAAACTTGGGCTTTCTTCATGAGCTTGACTTGTTGGGCCTAATTGAATCTTTTGTGAGCTTGTCTTCTTATTGGGCTCAATTGGCTCTTTTGCGAGCTTTTCTTCTTATTGGGCCCAATTGACCATTTCCTTTGCTTTAAGACCCAAATAACCCAATTTGCAATATGGGTCGAACCGGATTCCATTGAGCGGGACAAATATAATTAGATTCAGCTAAAATTTGTTATTAACTTAAAATAATTCATTTTAGTTTATGTTCGACACTTAAATGAGTTTTTCGTTCCTACAAATTGCCCCCTCGGGACCTTGTCACGTACACCGTTTGGGGTGTGTTGACGTGGTGAGGTCTCGATCTTTTTTTGTTTGTTTGACTTGGAAGTCAATGTGCACTTAACTTGTCGTAGGAGTACTCATTTTTCTGTTTTTTCATGACTTTGAAGTCCATGAGTACCTTTACTTATCGTAAGAGTAGTCAAGTAATTTTTATCTTGCCCCTTTTTGTCTTGACTTGGAAGTCCACAAGCATTTAGCTTGTTAAAAGAGTGAGGATATAATTTTTTATTTGACTTGAAAGTCCATGAGTATTTTGTAAGTTTCTTAAACTTGATGTTAGACATCTCTAATATCATTATACAAATAGTTTACTCTTAAACTATATGGACCTTATGCATGCATAACAAAAGATAATGAAAGAACAATTTCTTACATTGATTATTAAAATATGGGCACAATATTTGAACTCCTTTCAAATATTGTTCTTGAGCTACTAATATGAGGATGATCTTCCAAGTTTCAAAGAAAAAACTCTCCAATTAGTAGCACCCAAGACAACCCCTTAATCTCTACTAAATTACTACACTAGTATATAATAGTAGAAGCCCTAAAAATAAATCTAATAACCTCTTATTACTATACTAGTAATGTTATTAGAAATATGAACTAAGTTGTGTGGAACTTCTTTAAGCTTAGTGAGAAGTTAGAGAGAAGTAGAGATTTTTTGCATTCATGAAAATATGAGAAGGAGTGTGGTATAAATAAGAGAAAACTTGTCCTCTTTTCCTCTTCACTAGCACCGACCACATGCCCCCATTGTGGGGTGTGTGGTCACTTTCAATTGTTCTTAACAATGTAAATAGGTAGTGTGTAAGAATAAGTCTAGTATATGATAACATCTAATTCTCAATTAGATTAACACACAAAAACTAATCATCCTCTTGTACACTACATAAAACCGGTGCACCCCACTTAAAATAGGTGTCCATTTTATTTTTGCAATTTGTCATTTGTCACATATGTGACATGTGACATGTAACATGTAATCTTTGCTTATGAATGTGCATTTAACTAATTTAAATGCAATTTCATAACAAATAAATTAGACTTAACATTTTAAGTCACATTTTATAATTACATGTAAATAAAATGGGTCATCTCATATTTGGTTAATATAATATACAACAATTCGTAATTATAATCAACCAATTTTGCTTATCTCAAATGTTTCATAAACATAATGCATTCTTAGTAATATAACAATTAAATTAGCAAAAATGAATCTTATTTAATCATATTATAATAAGATATAATTCTCACTTACAATATAAACTTAGTTCAATTTAAGGGATTAATTAATCTGTATCGCTATACAATTAATTAATGCACATGATTAGGGGATTGTCCTTTAGGTGTGACCTCAAGGGATCAACTGATCGCCACCTTCATACGACAGAAACGTCAAACTCTATTGAGCCAATCGTTACCGATTTATGTTGACCATTTAACTATAATATTCATCATCCCTTTGTATTCTTATCATTGAGATTTAATTATGTGATCGCACTATTGTTGATGACACTCACTCCAGCATATTTAACTTATCGTAGTATTACCCGTGTGAATTTTGTTTGCTGAACTATTTGATGAGACTGGCTATTACGGAGTAGCTTGCTGTGAAGTGTCAACTTAGTCCTTCGTTCAAAGATTGCAATTATTATTAAAACAATTGACAAGCTCTTCAACCTTCACGTTGCTCCGCTTACAAAAATAAACGAAGAACCGCCCTGATACTCACAAGTTGCTATACAGCCTCTACTACAATCCGTGTATTTGACAGAAGGTATGCTTCGGAAACTTCCTTTTCCTTTTCTTTGTTTAGATGCTTTCCGTCTTGCACTCTTGCATTACTCTATCTAACAATCGTTTTCTATTTTCATGAACAAACAACTACATTATCTTATTTCCCTTTTTCCAATGGCTTGACGTCCATGTTTTAAACTGATCATATCTGTCAATTTTTTTTCATATTTTTCCGAGAGAGACCCAATTCATCTGACCCTATCCACCTGCAGTCCTGCACTTCGGCTCCAACATCAAACCCATCTCTGACCATAAATATAACCTGGATTTTGATCGATTTGACCCACGAAATCTTGAAAAAGTTTTATCCCAACTTTTAATTCGTTGATAATTCCAAATTTTGCTATCCAGGTGCTGTCCGTCAACAATAGGATCGTGACGGTTACTGATGTGGATGACCTTTGCTTATGAAGGGCCCGAGAATGACCTCCAGCGAATGAAACGTCTTACCAATGCTTTATGTGTGTTTGAACAAAGTACAGGTAGAAACAATGGGGTTAAGTGGTGATGGCATAAGGTTTAACATTTTTGTAGGGACAAAAGGAAATGCAGAGTAGTGATTTATTTTTTTATTTCTGTTTTATCTATCATTTTTTTACCACCATTTCTTTTACTTACTAACAGGAATCTTTATATCATTTTCTAAAGGGAATCGAAATAATCCACTTGAAATGCCTGAACTTGGCTCAAGGATCGTATGAGAATTTCAAGTGCCACAATGAACTCAATTATCAACCGCTAGATTCCGTGAGGAATTCAGAGTTCGATCAATTCAAGAAATTTTCCAATGTACATGACCGTGGAGACCATGAGAAAGTTCAAGTCAAATTGTTTTTATGGTCTTTGGAGTCAAGATGCAATGTACGTGGCCCGTCGTCCGCTGGAGACCGTGGAGAAGTTCATGTTTGATTACTTTGGAGTTGTCATGCAAAGAACTTGTCATGTCGACCACTAGAGATTGCAAGGAACACCGAGGTAGATAGCTTTGGAGTTGTCATGCAAAGAACTTGTCCCGTCGACGACTATAGATTCCATGGAAAGATCTTGTCCCGTTGCCCTCTGGAGATTGCAAGGAAGTTCGAGTCAAATTATTTCATTACTCTTACGAGTCAGCTTCGTGGCCACTGGAAACCGAGCGAGAGTTGGAGTCAGATTATTTCAATACTCTTACGAGTCAGCTTGTAGACCACTGGAAACCGTGAGGAAGATCGAGTCATGAAGCAACGCACTTGTCCTATCGAAAGTAAGAGGATTTAAAGCCACTCCGGGTTCGTTCTTTTCAATTCTCTTTCAAGATTTGAAGCAAGCAGCATGTCTCGTTGAGCGCTGGAGCATTTGAGGCACCCCAGATGGATCAATTTGATGCTTGACTATGGACCTCTAGGATATTTCCAGTCGATACAAGTTTGGCTAGATATAGCACAAGGACCTCGATCGATCGACCGCACGAAGAGTTGGCGGTACACTAAGCCGGATCATTTCGACTCCCTTCGGGGTTGTTAAGCAATGTACCCGACTTGTCACCACGAGATATCCGAACTAGGTCGTTTCGATGTTCTTTCAATTACGATGCAATGCACTGGACCCATTGAAAACGCACGAGGAGTACTAGGGGTGATAATGAGACGAGACAGCTCGCGAGCAACTCGAGATCGGCTCGGTCAAAGCTCGGTCAAAGCTCGGCTCGTGTGAGCTCGGCTCGTGTGAGCTCGGCTCGGCTCGAGAGCTTAACGAGTCAAGCCGAGCAAACACCGGCTCGGCTCGAAAAGCTTGCGAACCGCTCGAATTTGTGTGATTAGAGAAGATTTTCCTCATATTTTATAAAAATATTTTATCATTATTATATATTTGTATCACATATATCAAATTTCTAACTTATTTGCCAATTTTTTTTACATATATCTTTCGAGTCTTGTTATTGAAAATATTAGAATAAAAAAAAAAAAATCAACAATTATATATAGGCTCGATTTGAGCTCGAGTTTGGCTCGAGCTCGTGTTAAAGCTCGCAAGCTTTTTTACGAGCACATTTTTTTCAAGCTCGGGTAAGCTCGAGATCGGCTCGAGCTCGAGTTTTGGTTCTTGAGCACAAGCCGAGCAAGGCCAAGCTCGGGCTCGACTCGGCTCGTTAGCACCCCTAACGAGGACCACAATGATGGAGAAGTCGCTCCCCTGTCAGACCGCGCGAATGCAACATGGATTTTCCAAAGTCCTTTCAAGGCTATCTATTTCTCTATGGAGGACGGAGTGCGATGACCGAGTAGAACTTCAAGGACATGAAGAGCTTGAAGAATACGATCGATATCCATTGGACCAAAGTTAACTATCATGGACAAGTAGAGAATCACCTTCAATTAGAAGTTGTTCATCATGGTCTACATTTTTTCTGGAGGAAGGAGAAGCACTTGAAGATATGGAAGATACGAGGGCATCTTTTTTCCTTGAGGCAAAATTCATCATTGATCAAGAGTGTCCTTGCTCGTAAATATTGATTGATTTGAAGTTTATTTAGCCGTGCACAGTTTAAACTCTCGTGGGCCAGGAGCGATTTTGGAAGATTTGGAATTTTTTTTGGTGTGGCTGCACTTGAGCAAAGTGTTTGCTCAAACTGCCTACGTACTCGCGAAGTTGACAATGGTGACAACTTGCAAGATCAAGCCAACGTAGTTCGTTGAAGATTTTTTTCGTTTGAAGATGTGGCTGCACTTGAACAAAGTGTTTGCTCAAACTGCCTACGTACTCGCGAAGTTGACAATGGTGGCAACCTGCAAGATCAAGCCAACGTAGTTCGTTGAAAGTTTTTTTTTTTTTCGGGTGTGTGTGTGGCTGCACCTAAGTAAATTACTTACTCAAGTTGCCTAGGTACTCGTAAAGCACCAAAGTAGCCCTTTACAAGATCAAACCTACGTAGTTCAGAGAAATTTTTTTTTGTGTTTTTTTTTTTTGAATATGCAGTTTAGGCTATTGCTTAGGAGTTTCGGTATGCAGTTTTGGCTCTTGCTTAGGAGCTTTTGTTCAATGCTTCAAGAGTAGTAGCGCTTCAAGAATTTTCCATTGATTGGTCCAACGCGAACGTCGTCCTCATCAAAAATCTTATAAGCTCCATTTGTGTATACTTCCTGCACACCGTATGGCGCGTTCCACTTAGAAGTGAACTTGCCTCGAGGCTTGAGAGAAGTAATGATGGGCCTTCTAACCGCGAGCACCAAGTGCCCTAACTGAAAAGATCGAGGGCGCACCTTTTTGTTGAATGCGTGTGACAAACGTGCTTGGTAACATTGTAGCTTATGTTGAGATTGCAATCTTTTTTCATCAAGAGCCTCCAATTCGGCGAGGCGCAGCTTATCATTGTCATCATTTGTAAGTTCTTCTTGAATATCGACTCGCAAAGATGAGATTTGGAGCTCCATGGGTGACACAGCTTCAACTCCATACACCAACGCATACAGGGTCGCTTGAGTAGGTGTCTTATATGTAGTCCGGTATGCCCACAAAGTTTCACCAATTCGTTCATGCCAGTCACGCTTTGACTTTGCCACCACTTTCCTCAACAAGTTACAACGTGTCTTGTTAAAATCTTCACCCAAACCATTTGCAGAGGCATTGTACATGGAAGACTTATATTGCTTGAACTTGAACTTCTCACCCAGGGCAGTCATCAACTTGTTGAAGAACGGCTTGCCATTATCATTTATGATGTGACACCCTCAAATTTGCGGAAAGAAAAAAAAATAATTTAACTAAATAAAAGATGAAAATACATAACAAGGTGTCTTAAATAAAAAGGTTCATAACAAAAGGGAAATAATATTATACATAAAAATTATCCAAAACGGGAGACATATCTCCCGTATAAATACGAAATAAAAGAGTGTATAATAATATACAATCCTAAAGAACCGAATATAGGTCCAAGGTAAATACTTCGCTCGTTAGCTCGTCAATGTACCCAATGTATGCATCACAAACCTGCCAACCGCATTAAATATAAACACGGAAGCCACAGTCAGTGGGGAGTAACTCCGAGTTCTCCCAGCCACGAAATGTCAAGTTTAATAAAACATGAATAACATAAAAGAGATGTATAGGGAAAATACAACACTTTAACATATACGATATGCTTTTCATGTTATGAATACAATTAACTAACATATAACCTATCATATGAAAGCTATCATGTGAATCTGATAATAAACTATAATACGAGGTAGGGAAGCTGGTATGCTAGCTCAGAGGTTCCTCTCAGAAACATGGCCGTGATACACTCAAACCCTAATCAACACGTAATCATGTGAATCAGTTAACAATCGGTAATCCAAACTCTATCAATCTTAGCCGGCTTGCATCTCCCCTTCTAAAACTCATAGAATCATACAAACATGAAAGACCAATACGTCTACAAACAGGCATAAGTTCTTAGGACAGTCAATAGTCGACTTCTGTAACTCGAGGCTATACCACAAGGGAGGAAAACATCCTAGTCCTAGACTGATCAGACCTAGCGACAACAGCTATTCCGTTCCCCGTCCCATGACATAACCGTCTATGAGAAACTCTACTAGGCGACCCCCTAAGCAGAGATGGCTAGTAATTAAGCTGGCTCCAGTCCCAAAACGGATCAGGCAGCCATGCCCCGACTTGGATATAAACCACCCCCACCGGGCAGGCACAAAAGCTATTAACCATGAACTATCTACTCGTTAAAGATAGTACGGCCTATCAATGTCATGGTCCAAGCTACTCATTTAGAATTAGAATGGTCAAGACGCCATATACTCATAATTCTCTATGGGTACTTAGTCAACACGACATATATCATATAATCAAACAGTCACGGGAAAAACTTCCTATTATGTGACTAATTGCATAAAAATCATATTCAAATATCATATCGCCGCATATCTACTAAGGCTATTTTATTAATTAAATACAACCTTACTTGAAGACAAATCCCCGACCCGAGTCCCGCGACGGGTCATCAGTCAAAACAAGGCTGACTACATCTTAGTTTGACCAAACCCGTTTGGTCAAACCGGCTAGAAACAGAGTCTTTACCAATTAGACTTGAACATAAAAATCATCATATTCATTACATGTTCATTTCATTAAAACTTCTAACATGTGAATTATTAAATCTTACGAAAAACCCGCTTGACTTAAAGGATATCAAATTAAACTACGATCTCGTATTATAATTTCTAACATGTGAGAAATAATAATTTTATGAAAAACCTTTTTAATTAAATATTTTACTTATTAACATTTCCACTTGCTAAATATTACAAAACACGATAAAATAACAATGACTCAAAAACCGTCACAAGTCCAAGGAAGGGGACTCATGGGCTGATTTGGGCCGACATAACACGGACCTGGACTGGGCCCACGGGCCTGGTTTGGGCCTGTTTTGAGACGACATTTTTAAAACCGTTTCTTAATATTTCCCGCATGCTTAACATATTTAAAATCCGTCAAAACAACAACAAAACAATCAAGTATCGACACAAACCCAAAGACCAAAACCCGGACCAACCCAGACCTGGCTGGACCGGCCTGAACCGGCCTGAACCAGGCCTGAACCGGCCGGTTTGGGCTGTTTCCAGCCGCCTCCTATGGCCACCTTCCACGGCCAACACAACCACCATTCCAAATTAATTCTAACTTGTTTTTAATTAACAACATCCATTTTTAACAACCAATTTAACCATCAATCATACAAAAATCATGGTTATAAATAAATCATACAAATATGTCTAGAACACCAAACATGCTATAAATTCATAAAACATAATAATAACAACTACTTAGCATGTTACTAACTAAAACCGTAAGTAACAATAATATGAACAAAAACTAAAGGTATGTGACATTAATTCGTCGAGTAAATCGGAATCGTTTACCTTAGCTAGCAAAATCAAGTAGCACCAAAATAAGAAGTAAAGAAAATAAGAAACCCGTCTTCTAATCTTCTCCTAAAATATACGAGTCACCAAACCCGTCTTCAAAATCTTCCCCTATAAGAAATGACAAGAAAAACATGATTAGAATTAAAAACTTGATTTTCCATAATTAAAGTGTTGAAAACGATTTTGCCGGAATTGAAAAATAAACGTACTTGAGATGGAGAGCCGAAAGAGGACGATTCTAGAAATAAAGGTTAGGACGGATTGAATAGAAATGAAAGTTTTGCGCGATTTTGCTCAAGAACGACGAAGAAGAAACATGCTGAAAGAACGATTAAGGGAAAAGTATTAATGAGATTCTTAAGTTGATTTGATTGTAAAATGAAAAAGTAGTTAGTGAGTAATGGTGGAGATTGGGCCGTGTACATATAGAGGAAATATGGAGTCGGGTTTTGAAATTGTTGTTACGGAATTGACTCGGGTTTTATAATTATATTACGGTAATTGATTAGATATAATTAGATATTAAGTTAATTAAACCAAATATCTAGATATTATGTTATTGTAATCAAAAGAAAGGGAAAATATCTAGTCCTATTAGAGGGCAAAGGAGCCGTGTGGTATGGTGATAGTCGGGTCTGTTTTGTAAACGATTTGCGTAATTTTCGTTGACGGATCGATAAAGTTATAAATATCTTAGATATTATTATTAGTTTAATCATATAAATTTAAAATATCTAAAGTGAGTGGAAAAAGGTAACATGGGCGTGTGACTCATGCCAAAGTCGGGTTTCGGGTTTGTTTCGGGATTTTAGATGACTCGGGAATAGTTAAATGACGTTCGGGTTAAAACCGTAAAAGTTATTCTTTAATTCCAAATAAATTCAAAATAATTATATTAAATTTTCATAAATCCAAATAAATCTTAATAAAAATAAATTAAAAATATTATTTTTTTAAATAAAAATTCGGTCTTCAAAATTACAAGGCGAGTCGGAAAAAGTCAACGAAAGTCAAAGTTGACTTAAAAACGGGATTCTCATGGAATCTCTCAAAAATTCCAAATACAAACTCGGAATTTCAAAATTCAACTGGAAACAATAAATTCCACTTTAAAACTTAAACAGGCTGAAAAGTATCCTTAAGATATTTTACTAGACAAATTGGGTACTTTTCGGGTTGTTACAATCACCCCTCCTTTTAGAAAGTTTCGTCCTCGAAACTTAGAAGAAGGAAAGTAACATATATGTAGGTCTATTTCAAAACTGTTAAAAATATATTTGTAATAAAAATATAGGGTCTTATCAATGGAACAGAAGGTTCTCGTCGGCCGTTAAGAACATCGACGTCCCAAGTCAAAGACTTAAAAGATACATTTTCGCCATAAATAAATGAGAAACTAGTCATCAACGTCTCCACTAAAGTCTCAACACTCCTTGACGCTAAAAATACTTGAAATCATAAAACATTTCCAAAAGCTTTTAGTTCAAAAATTTTATAGTAAAGGTAATAACTCTACTATCTATGTCTAAATTTCTAACTAAAGCTTCTAATAATCTATTTATAAAAGATGATATTCGATAGAAGGAACGGAATATTCGAAAGAATAAATCGAATAGAAAGAGGAAAGGAAAAAGGAAATTTACCTCAAGCAAAGAGCTCGGGATATTTAGCTAACATTTTAGCTTCGGGTTCCCAAGTTTCGGATTCAACGTTTCCACAACGCCAAAGAATACGAA
>JAIUZE010029467.1:0-20539 GCA_022085475.1 Heliosperma pusillum | reverse complement strand
TTCTCAATTTATAGTTTTATAAGCTGATGTTTCAACATGTTGTGAGGAATTGTGCATTCATGGGGATGTCTTGTACACAGTAGGTAGAAAATTGCATTTGGACTTAATTAAGCTTGATCTTGACTTTGGCAAGCTACTCATATTGTAAGGTAGAGCCTCCAGTGGTCGGTACATCTGAACCCGATCCCAGTTTAGGAGTGAGTAGTTTCTCCTTATAGTCTGTGTCACATCAAAACGCATAAGTATGGTTTTTATTCCATTTTCTATAAGCATTACTATCATGATCTACATTTTGAAGCCATTCACTCATGTTCACATTTCGCATTTCGCAAAAACACCCTTCTTTCTAGCTACATTATATTATTGCCTACCCTTGTTAAGCTAGTAACTGATTATATGTGTAGGGGTGTTCTGTGCTTTTGCGATGTTCTGATAATGCCACCAATTGGTGTGAACTTGTTGTCTCGGGATTTTGCTGATTCCCGTGTTTTTCAGTGAAAGGAAGTTTGAAAAGAAAAAGAAGAAAAAAAGTGAGCTTTGAAAAACAAAATGTGAAAAATGAAAAATGAAAAATGAAAGAGAAAAAGCTCAAAAGAAAAAAGAAGAGAAAAACGCTTCCATGAATGAAAAAGAAAAGAAAGAAAAATTTCAGGAAGTCATAACTTGATTTGTCATGTTTAATAAGCCAATATGCTGCTTTTGGCTTTGACTATTGTTTATGGAAATTGGTATGATTTGGATTGAGTATCCCCTACACATTTGGTTATTACTAGCTTGACTTATAGCCCCACATAACCAAAATCGTTTGTCCACTTTCTTACCCAAATTTCCCAAGCCTCTTCTTTATTTTCTCTTGGCTTCTTACATTACATTTTGATCATACTTAGTCTTACTTAATGAATTTGGATTCTCTACCATAATAGACTGCGGGCACATTCTCATAAGTTGTAGATAGGAGAGTGTCACTTCAAATTTGAACCAATATTTCCTATTTCACAAAAAATTGAGTGAAGAGTGCATCGAAAGAGTCCATAGTTAATAAGATCATGCAAAAGCTGAAAAAGTCCAAAGAATATTTTCTATGCTGCGCCGTTATGTAAATCTCAACCATGATTCGCACTTTCCTTTGCCCTTGTTGTTTCGGGTTTATGATTCATCTACTTGTTAAGAGCTTATTTTTGAGATTTGGATGATAGATTGATCATTGTTTGCTACCCTTGTCCTGGTTATGATTGTTATGGTTCCTTGAGGACAAGCAAGGCTTTAGCTTGGGGGAGTTTGATAAGCGATATTTTGTACTAATTTATCCCCCGTTTTAGCTCGATTTCTATATGATTTATGCACTTTGTTAAGTGATTAACGAGCTAATATTGCTATTCTAGTTGTTTTGCGTGCTTTGTCTCGTTTTATAGGAAATGAAGCGGTTTTGCTATATTTTCTTACTATTTGGAGCAAAGGCACTAGAATACGAGTTTTCAAGGAACCGATGATAGCCAATTCACGATTTGACTACGATTCCGCTACATCCTTCCTCGAGTGGACTCATCTTGGACTTTGACTTTGTACTTCAAAAGAAAAAATCAACCCAAGTCAAAGGAGGACTAGCCCAAGCCCAATTACGTGTTAAATTGACCAAGACCAAGGCATAGGATTCTGTGCCCAAAGACGAAATTGGAAGAGACGGAAAAATCCATCTGGGTTACATACCCGATCGGATTACCACATACCCGATCGGGTATGTTTGCTGGAGGACGTCTCTTGGCTCTTCTTCTACCAAGCTTTAATGGAGTGTTTTAAGGCTTTCTCGAGGGTATGAATTTGGACGAAATGCATCAGCTATGCAGCCCTATAAAAGCCAAGGATCATCTCACACAATTAGCATACTTTCTTACACACAACTCACAACCTACAATTTACATTAACACAATAGTTTACTTCTTTCTTTCATACAAGTTTTAGTTTCTAGTTTATGCAATTCGAGACTAGTTTTTACAGCAATTTCCTAGTACTTCTTTAGTGTTTCAATAAGCATTTGTCATTACATTGGGTTTAATATTTGTTCTTTACTTTCGTTCTTATATAATTTGCATTCCAAACTCGGTAATCTTCTATCCTTGATTTACTTATGCAATTTTCATCATCATGAACTTTAATCTCATTAGTCTTGTTTTCATATTATTGTTGTTAGGAAATCCACATAAAAGTAATCTAGTTGAAACTAAAATATCGTTTAGTATGTCATCTTTTATTTTGCCTAATCATATAATAATCATCATAGAATTCATCACTAGAATCATTATTAATATTATCGCCGTAATCATTGTTAGTACTTTTATTTCGTAGTTTAATATTGTTCATCATTTTCCTCTTAATTTACTTAATCACATAAATTAGAAATAACATTGTAAGATTATCATTGTGTAAATACAATAAATAAAATTGTAATATTGAAAATGATTTACTAGTTAAATGAATTAAAAGAAGAGTCGATACCAATAGAACCACCTAGTTCTTAGATAGTTTACTTTATTGTCATTTGCTAGAGTATTAGTTTAGTTAGATAGCTTTTTAATATTGTCATTTTAATTATCGTTCTTAGTTAGATTTAAATATCGTCACCTTTCTTTCCGTCAATTAGATTAGATTTATTTTATTGCAATTTACATACTTGTCATTTAAATATCGTCATTTACATACTTGTCATTTAAATATCGTCATTTACATATTCGTCATTTATGTAACACCCGGAAATGTACCCTATTTTTCTAGTAGAAATATTTTACGAAACCTTTTCAGTAATTTTAAGTTATAATTTATAATTTTAAGTTTCGAGTCGAATTTTGAATTTCCGAGTTCGTATTTGGAATTTCTGCGAGATTTCATGAAAAAGTCGTCTTCAGTCTAGTTTGACTTTTCTGGACCTTGGAAATCGTGTTTGACTTTTTCTCTACACAACTCACAACACACTCCCTCCTTAACCTAAAATCTCATTAAACACAAAATCAAACCTAGTTTTCTTCTTCCTTAAGAAATCAATTTCACTCTTTGATTTCCATCTTAGATTTGGCGTAGTTTCTTCGTTACTCGATAGAATTTACGTAAGTCTATCTTATTCTTCCTCCCGTACCTTCCTCTATCCGTATTGATAATAAAATTATCGTCTTTCTCGCTTTTTAAGCATTCCGTCTTTCTCAAGATGAACTGTATTCATCTTTTTACGATCTAATTGTAGGTGGCGACCTCCAAGATCCCGACAAAGACTATTTCCTTATAGAAGAGGAGCTTGACGATCATTAGAGACGCTCAAAGGGAACGGTGAAGGGTTACTCGGTATTACTTACGTGTTTTACATGTTTATATGCTAGAAAATCGTATTAGATTACGATTAGGAAGTTTAGATACCATGTTATGATTAATGAATGATGTTATATGATGAATATTGATGATATATGTTGATTGTTGATGAGTATTGGAAGTATAATTGAGTTTTGAAATGAATTGGTTGAGAATTGGAAGCTCTCGGGTGAAGAAGTGCTCCCAGCCGGTCGACCGGCCGCCGGTCTGACCACCGGCTGAGAACACTCCAGAAACCCATTTCTGAAACTTGGTTTTGCATGAAGAGGTGCTCCAGGCCGGCCAACCGGCCACCGGTCCATCCAGCGGCCTGGAACACATCAGTATTGAAGTTTTGATTTTGGTGTGATTGGCTGTGCCGGTCGACCGGCCGCCGGTCGACTGACCGGCCCAGACCCCTTTCCTCTGTTTTTGGGATTTTGCCTGTGTTCTGAGCCGGCCCACCGGCCGCCGGTCTGTTGCCCGGCCTGGAACACGGCTGTATATGTTTCCTTCATTTTCTAAAACTCGTAATTTATAATAGTTCGCATGATCGGTTTATCGTATAATTTTACGTAGTGACTTATAATATTCATGTTTTGGATATATGATATCTCTTTCGCATGTATCACATGTTTAGTGACGGTTTTCGATATGTTCCCACTTTGAGTCGGTTTTTACAAATGAGTCGGTTTGAGCACTATTTTGTGTTGTGCTTTGTATTCTCATTCCCTTGGCTACCTTCCCGTTCGTAAGGCTGGAATGTCGGAACGGAGAGGTATCCTACTGCTTAAATGCATGTGTTAGTGGGCATACGACGACGTTGTTGGAGTTGAACGCTATGCGTTGATCGACCCGGCCGTCAAATGTTGTGTACTTGCGAGGTGGTGTTATTTGCATGTAGCGTACCGCTTGTTATGAGGCTTGTGCTCTTTTCCGCCTCTTTCGTGAATTGATCTACCGAATTTGGGGTACTCGGCGTCTTTTGATTGACCGAGTCTTGGATGCGAAATGTTTTATCGCATGTCGAAGCGGAAAACGTTATATTCCGAGAATTTGGCCAGGTTTAGACTAGGACCGTATTATTATCGTCGTGCTACCAGGAGGAAATTAGTCTACATATACGAAATGTAGCATCGTGTATGCGTTCAAGGAAATGCTTTATCCCGTGGATGCCTTTTAATCATACTTGCCATGTACACGGTGCTAGTGCGTTTCATTTACCGTGAGAGATGTCGTCTTGTGTCGTCGTTCTTGAATGCGTGATTTCATGACTTATTATTCATGGTCATTGCATGATTGGGCATCGTCTATGTATTGGTATGTTTGAATGGATGATAACATGATGGATTTATTCATGGTCATTGCATGACTTGGCATGGTTTGTTTGTCGAGTCTCAATCTTATCAAACTTATACCGATAACGGTGAGATGTAAGCCCTAGTGAGCGTATTCGGTTGCCTAAGAGTGTCTTCCCCGAGTCTTTGTATAACATGATGGATTCGGACTTGTAACTCTTATGCTCTTATCATTATATATGGAATTGCCTATCTATTCTTATCGTATCTCACATGTATATCTATATATGCATGCTCTACTTTTGTATTTCCTTCTATGTACGTTTAATGTGATATGGCTGGGAGAACCCGGAGTTACTCCCCACTGATTGTGGCGTTCATGTTTTTCATGAATGAACAGGTTGCTTGCATGGATGGCTTTTTGCTTATGCTATTTTGGGTTCGGGTGTGAGCTAGCGGGCGTTGTCCCTGGGAGATTCACCTCTAGTCGTTAATAAGCTAGTTTTCTAATGGCTTTGTTGTTGGTTAACGTTTTGAGAGACTACGTCTCTTGTAGTATTTTATATTTGGTTTCTAATTACTGACATTCCTCGTATTTCTATCTTGCATGTATAAAAGTTTTAAAAACTTCATATTTCCGCTTTATAATTCACATGCTTGTATGTTTTATTTTTTCCGCATTCGCGAGGGTTGTCACACCACCTATGAACCCCACAATTAAACCCATAATTACATACCCCACCTACTTTTTCCCTTTTTACCCCTCATTTTTCCACTTTTTTTAAATACTCCAATTTTCACCATGTTACCATTGATGTGGATCGAAGGGAGTAATAAAGAACCAATCATACCTCGATATGTAGTCTCATCTACGGACGTACCATTTTCGTCTAAAGTCAACTTTTTGTCAGTTACCATAGGCGTGTCCATTGGATGAGCGTTTTCCATACCAAATTTTCTGATTAGCTCCTTGACATATTTTTGTTGGTGAATCTTTATCCCTTCTTTGGTTTGTTGAATCTGCAATCCTAGGAAGAATTTCAATTCTCTCATCATGCTCATTTCAAATTCTGAGGTCATAAGATCTGAAAAATACTTGCACAATTTATTGTTAGTAGAATCAAAAATAATATCGTCTACATAAATTTGAGCGACAAGTAAATCAGAACCCTCGGATTTTAGAAATAGGGTTTTGTCGACAGATCCTCTTTTAAAATTGTTTTGTAATAAAATTTTTGACAATATGTCATACCAAGCCCAAGGCGCTTGTTTCAAACCATATAAAGCTTTATCGAGTTTAAAAACATGGTTTTGAAACTTGCTGTTCAAAAATCCAGGAGGTTGTTCAACAAAAACCTCTTCTTCCAAATAACCGTTAAGAAATGCAGTCTTAACATCCAATTGGAATAATTTCATTCCTTTATGAGTTGCGAAGGCGATGAGCAAGCGAATAGCTTCAAGTCTTGCTACTGGAGTGAATGTCTCGTCATAATCAATCCCTTCTTGTTGATTATAACCTTGAACGACCAATCTAACCTTGTTACGAACTATAACTCCTGAATCATCCAATTTATTTCTGAATACCCATCGAGTACCAATCACAGTTCGATTAGAAGGTCGTGGCACAAGGTTCCATACTTTATTGCGTTCGAACTGTTGAAGCTCCTCTTGCATAGCCACAATCCAGTCGGATTCTGCAAGAGCTTCCTTGATGTTGGTAGGCTCTATGGTAGACAGAAAAGAATAGAATGAACAAAAGTTATTTAATGTTCGCCTAGTTTGAACTCCCTTATTCAAACTTCCTAGGATACTATCCATAGGGTAACAACTCTTATATTTCCATTTCTTAGAGTTCCTAGGCTCATCATCATCTGATGAACTTTCATTTTCCTCAAATGATTCAGAATCAAGATTGGTTCCCCCTGAGTTGGACTCTGGGGTTATAGCTGAAGTTGGTACAACTTCAGTTACACCATCTTGGTCCTGGTTCAAAGTTATAGCATCATCAGCTATAACTTTAGTTTCCTTTTCCTTGTTTTGAGAAGAGACATTCGTATCATCAACAATTGTCTCAGTTCTCTGTTCAAGGTCATTTGCGGATTTATCAAGTTCATCATTGATTCCTTAAATAACTTCTTCATTATTAACTGGCTCGTCTTCCCTTGAAAGGCGAAAGTCTGGATCATTCATGTCTTCTTCTTCATTCTGTTCAACTTGTTCAGGCAAATTATCTTCATCAAATACAACATGAACACTTTCTTCTATGCACAACGTTCTTTTATTAAAAACTTTAAAAGCTTTACTATGATTAGAATAACCAACAAACACAGCTTCGTCACTTCGTGGATCAAATTTGCTCAATTTACTTTTTCCATTATTATGCACAAAACATTTACTCCCGAAGCAACGAAGGTGAGCTATATTGGGTTTTCTCCCTCTTAAAAGTTCATAGGGAGTCTTTTGAGAATAGGTCTAATCATAGCTCTATTGTGCACATAGCATGCAGTACTAATGGCTTCTGCCCAAAAGCTCTTAGGAAGGCCACTACACAAAAGCATAGTGCGGGCCATGTCCTCTAATGTTCTATTCATACGTCCCACGACACCATTTTGTTGTGGGGTTCGTGGTGCAGAAAAGTTATGTCCTACACCATTCTCCCTACAATATTCTATAAAAGCTTGATTATCAAATTCGGTGCCATGATCCGTACGAATGGAAACTAACTTTTTATCATACTTGTTTTGGGCGCGCTTCATTAGTACTACAAACTCATCGAAAGTTTCATCTTTAGTAAATAGAAAGATAGGCCATACATACCTGGAGTAGTCGTCGACTAGGACGAATACGTACCTTGATCCACCGCGGCTTCTAACTTTCATAGGTCCACATAGATCCATGTGTACCAATTCAAGTGGACGCTCTGTACTTACTACTCTTTTCGGTTTGAATGAAGATCCAACTTGTTTACAACGGGCACATGAGTCACACATCTTTTCTTGTTCGAATTTGATTGAGGGTAGACCCTCAACTAAATCCCAAGACTTGAGTTTCTTTAAAATTGTTGGACTGATGTGTGCAAACCTCTTGTGCCACAAGCATGAATCATCCACAATGACTTTCATGCACGTAAAAGAACTTGTAGTGACTTTTTTTAAATCAATCATATACACGTTCCGTTTACGTAGACCTTCTAAGATAACATTGCTAGTTCCTTCAACTATGATACGACAAACATTTGAATGAAAAACAACTTTGTTTCCTTTGTCACATAATTGAGAGATACTTAGCAAGTTATGCTTAAGGCCATCTACCAGATATACATTATTGATAGCATGTGAAGAAGATATACCAATCTTACCTACACCGATTATATTACCCTTCTTATTGTCTCCAAAGGTGACCTTGCCACCGTTGAAGGGTTCTAGTGAAAGAAATAAATTCTTGTTTCGAGTCATGTGTCTCGAGCATCCACTGTCGAGATACCATTGATTATATTCTTTCACTATTATCTGCAAGAGAATCAAATACAGCTTTTAGGTACCCACGCTAAGTTGGGTCCTTTTTGGTTAGTGACTCTATATATTTGATCCTTCCTAACCCATACATGTTTAACAGTTCTTTTCTTCTTAGGATAGGACTTGCTAGGTTTGTTATTTTGTTTGTTATTGTTATGACGCACATTAGGTTTAAACGACTGCTTCTGATTCACATTAGGTTTAGATTTTGAAGGTACAGATGTGTAATCGAAAGCCATGTGTGACAACCCTCGCGAATGCGGAAATATAAACATACAAGCATGTGAATTATATAGCGGAAAATACGGTATTTTAAAAACCTTTATACATGCAAGATAGAAAAATACGAGGAGTGTCAAAATATTACAAACTAAATAAAAATACCACAAGAGACGTAGTCGCTCAAAGTGTTAACAAAAGACAAAGTAATTAGCAACTAGCTAAACAACGTCTAGAGGTGTTTCATCCAGGGACAACGCCCGCTAGCTCACACCCGAACCCAAAATAGCATAAGCAAAAAGCCATCCATGCAAGCAACCTGTTCATTCATGAAAAACATGAACGCCACAATCAGGGGGGAGTAACTCCGGGTTCTCCCAGCCATATCACATTAAACGTACATAGAAGGAAATACAAAAGTAAAATCATGCATATATAGAGATACATGTGAGATACGATAAGAATAGATAGGCAATCCAATATAGAATGATAAGAGCATATGGAATACAAGTCCGAAGCCCAATCATGTTATACAAAGGCCTCGGGAAAAAAGGACGACACTATTAGGCAACCGAATACGCCTCACTAGGCTTGCATTCACCGTTTAGCGGTGGTATAAGTTTGATAAGATAGACTCGACAACCAAACCATGCCAAGTCATGCGATGAGCACAAAGAATCCAACATATTATCATCCATTCACGAACCCATATATTGACGGTGCCCAATCATGCAATGACCATGAATTAATATCAGGAAATCACGCATTTAAAGACGGACGGTGACCCATCATGCCATGGACCATGCATAATATCATGAAATCACGCATTCAAAGACGCGACGACCCTTCTCTCACGGTAAATGAAACGCACTAGCACCGTGTACATGGCAAGTATGATTAAAAGGCATCCACGAGATAAGCATTTCCCTGAACGCATACACGATTCAACTCATTTCGTATATGTGGACTAATTTCCTCCTGGTAGCACGACGATATAAATATCCGGTCCTAGTCTAAACCTGGCCAGACTCTCGGAATAAACAATTTTCCGATTCGACATACGATGACATTTCGCATCCAAGACTCGCGTCAATCAAAATAGATAGACGCCGAGTACCCCAAATTCGGTAGAATAATTCACGAAAGAGGCGGAAAAGAGCTCAAGCCTCATAACAAGCGGTACGCTACATGCAAATAACACCACCTCGCAAGTACACAACATTTGACGGCCGGGTCGATCAACGCAAAGCGTTCGCCTCCCAACAACGTCGTCGTATGCCCACTAACACATGCATTTAAGCAGTAGGATACCTCCCCGTTCCGACATTCCAGCCTTACGAACGTGGAGGTAGCCAAGGGAATGAGAGTACAAAGCACAAGACAAAATAGTGCTCAAACCGTATCATTTGTAAAAACCGACTCAAAGTAGGACATATCAAAAACCGTCACAAAACATGAGAATATGGCATTATATAAATGTAAATATGATAAACATGAACCAATACATGATACATAAGCATTAGAACAAGTTTAGGAAGCATAATGAATAAAAACATAGATCACCTCTCCAAAACAACGTTGTTTGGAAACCAACGAAAACAAGGGTCCACTTCAAATGGTCATAACTAGAGTTCTAGACACGTAAATACAGAAATTCCAAGTCGAGGTGATAGCTTATCCTCTTACGGTTCCAACGAATGGTCACAAGCCCAAAAAATCAAGTAACGAAGGAGATATGATCATTCTACCAAAAAGGGTCAGTGCTGTGAAACTGCACAAGTCACGACCGTGACTTGTATTTCACGACCGTGAGATGTTTTACCAATTCACTCGTGAGCCTTCAACAAAATTTCAATCCTATTATTTCCAATTCTCATAATTCATTTCTAATAACTATCAACAATCAATATTCATCATCAACAATCATCAAATAACAACAATCATCATCCATAACATGATTCCTAAACTTACTAATCGTATTCTAATACGATTTCTAGCATATAAGAATGTAAAACACGTAAATGATATCGAGTAACCCTTCACCGTTACCTTTACGCGTCTTTAATCGATTACTAAGCCTTCCTAGTAGTCTCCACCTACAATTAGGTAATAAAAGATGAATATATTTCACCTTGAGAAAGATGGATAATTTAAAAAGCGAGAAAGACGGTAATTTTATTACCAAAACGGATAGAGGAAGGTAAGAGGAGAAGAATGAGACGAACTTACGCGAATTCTAGCAAGTAACGAATGAGCTAGAAGAATTCTAAGATTGAAAAGATTATGGAGGCAAGGTTTTTGATATTTGCTTAAGGAAGAAGAAAGAAATGAGTTGTGTTGAAATGAATTAGGTTAAGGTTAGAAGGGAGTATAAGTAAAGGGTGAGTCGGAAAAGTCAACGAAAGTCAAAGGCGGCTCAAAAGTCAAGAAAAGTCAAACTCGCCTTAAGACAGGATTCCCATGGAATCTCGCAGAAATTCCAAATACGAACTCGGAAATTCTAAATTCGACTCGAAACATTAAATTCTAAATTAAAACTTAAATTTGCTGAAAAGATTCCGTAAAATATTTCTACTAGAAAAATAGGGTACATTTCCGGGTGTTACACATGTCATAAAACCATCTAAACTCATTATTTCTAACCTCATCACGTTGAGGTTCAGATTCGGACTCATTAACACTAGACACGTCATGCTCTTTCACAAAATCAGTTTGATTTTTGTTGTCGTTAACATATTTAACACAATTATCTTTAACATGACCGTTGTGACCACAATAATTGCAAATCAGATATTCTGAAAGATTGACATACTTCCTTCTTCTGAAATCACGGTCAGAAGGAGTGGATTTGCACTTATCATGGTCTCTACGACTATAGCATTCATGACCTAGACCCATCTTCATGTTATTGTTAGACTGTTCGGTAAGAAAGTCTAAGACCTTCTGACTTCCTTCCCACTTATCATGAACTTTTCGTGCATGTAGGAGCAATTACTTCAAAGACTGAATTTCTTTTTCACACGACGAATGATCTATATTCGAGTCTTTGGAGGGATTGTTCTTTTTAAAGTTTTCACGAAAGTCATTGAAACGTTTATTCAAGATAAGTTTCTCCTCATTATGTTGACTTTTGGCTTGGGAGAATTCAGCCTTTAATTCTTTCAATTGCTGAGAGAGAAAGGAGTTTACTTTCTCGTGATCAAGGATAACACCTTCCTTTGCTTTAGCTTCAGATTGTAAAAGCTCATTGACTTTCTTCAATTCTAAAGTTAAAGCTTCATTAGCTATAATTTTGGCTTGAAGATGCTTAATGTTGAGTTTTAACTCTGAGATTATAGCTTCATTAGCTATAACTTTAGACTCAAGAGCTTCTTTCTCAACATTTGTCTTGTCTGAAGTTATAGCTGAAGTTGCCATAACTTTAGACTTGAGCTTTTTAGCTTTGGCCTTTAGAAGTTGGTTTTCCTCAGCAATATCAAGAATTTGTTCTTTAAGATCTTTTAATTCAAGACTCTGTTCATGACAATGATCTAAGGCTTCTTCAAAATACTTAATTAAAGACTTCTTAGATAAATTCTTAACTTGCTTTTTAAGTTCAAGATGACTAACCTCTTCGTCATCTTCTGAATCTGGTTCTGAAGCTGAGTTGCCAACAAGACACATCTCGGATTCGCTTTCATTGTCACTGTCAGAAATTAGGTCAAGACTGACGTTGCTTAGACACAAGTTGGCGACTTCCTCTTCCTCTGACTCGTCGTCCTCTGTGTCGAGATCTCCCCAGCAATAAGCCATCATCACTTGCTTGAATTCCTTCTTGGTTTTGTCTCGTTGATTTTTGTCTTTGATTTTCTTCCATGTGGGACAATCTTTGATCATGTGATCATTATCCCCACATTTGAAGCAACCACGACTTGAAAGAGACCCTTTTGACTCAATTGGCTTTTTGTAAGATTTGTTACACTACAAAATAAAGTTCGTTTTGCGACGGATTATTCCGTCGCTAGATAGGGAATTTCCGTCGCTAAAGACTGATTTGCGACGGATAGTGTCCGTCGCTTATTTTTGTCGCAAACAGTAGTAATTGCGACGGATTATTCCGTCGCACATTTTTGCGACGGAAAGTCTAGTTTTTGCGACGGAAACTCCGTCGCATACATTGACTGACTTGCAGCCAAGTCAAACATAAAGTCAAATGTTACGACGGAATTTCCGTCGCAAAATGTTGACTTTCCGTCGCAACGGTTGACTGAATGTTTGACTTGACTGCCACCTGTACAGCCAAGTCAAACATAAAGTCAACTGTTGCGACGGAAATTCCATCGCAAAACGTGACTTTCCGTCGCAAATGTTGACTGATTGTTTGACTTGGCTGTAAGTCAGTCAATTTTTGCGACGGAAATTCCGTCGCAATAAGGTCTGTATTTTCCAAGATCTGGTTGTTTCCTGCATCCCCTCTATACGCGTTAAAACGACAAAAAACCTGCAAATTACAGAAGTTTTCCAGCAGTTACGCGTCCAATAAAGTTACTAATGTAATACAAAACCGAACAAAGTTTTGATTTTATATCATAAAAGTAATTAAAGTCTTACAAATAAAAGGTTCAAAGTACCAAATAGTTAACTAATCACTCAAGTCAGTGGAGTGATTGGAGGGAAAGGAGGGAAAGGGGTGAATGGGTTGGACCTAGCATTATCGCCCCTATCATCATCAAAGTCGTCTCGACCCTGGTTAGGACCTCCAGTTCTGCAGTTTTGAGTAGAATTTCTTGCAACCTGACTCAAGTACTCCTCTATAGCTGCAATCCTTCGAGCCTGCTCGTCGCGCTCTTGTCTAAGCGCAGCATTCTCCTTTGACAGCTTAGTAGCCAAATTCGGGTTGCCCTGAGTCGGGTTTGAGGTAGCAACAGAGTGCCTATGATGGTCAAACAAATAATCCGCCGCTGGTCCCAATCCGTAGCATCTTCCTTTCTCGTCAAATCCAGTCTCGTCATAATAGATCTCATTATCGTCAATGTTTTTGACTCCTTGAGTTTGAAGCTGAGACTTCTTTGACATGATCCTATTCTGCATCACAAAAAAGTTCAGAATTAGTAATTGTCATTTAAATTAAGTAGTTAATGTAATTAAATATATTAATGACAAATTAAACATAAATCACTTAACAAAAAAATGCATAACTTACATAGAGTTCAGCTGGTTTTTTTGATAACCATCCACGGAACGGGTGCTTCTTTGCCTTCTCTAAGACTTGCACGGCATTTGGGGTACCAGTTGAAGATTTATCGACCTAAAATTTTAATGCTTGTTAGTATAACATATATATATATATATATATATATATATATATATATATATAAGTATTAAATTATAATTAGATAAATAAATTAAAAATGAAAGAAGATTTATATTTACCATTTCGTCCATGATTCTCAAGTTGTTTTTTCTACCCATAATGTGAGTAGGCAACGCCTTTCCCTTCTCTTCACATCCCGACCTACGATTAGCCGCGCCTGATTGAGATCTCACAACGAAACTAGGATCTTCGACAGGCCTATTCTTAAGCTTTCTAAACAAGTCCAAACGAATCCAACTCGGCCTGTGCTCCTCGTCTTTCTGCGAGGCTCGGTAGATCATATGACGTAAACGGGTCTTCATGGCGTATTCCCAAGATTTCCTTACCATATCTGTATGGCGAGGATCGAAAGAAACCTTTTGCTGTCATGATTAAAAACATAAAGTTAGGAAAATATTAAGTGAATAAATAAAAAAATAAAAAATCAATAACAAAGATAAATTGAGAAAAACAAATTTAAATAGATATAATTATAATATTTTAAATAATTATACCTCAAACCAGTTCCACCAAGACGACCGCAAATTATTTGACGCCTCTTTCCAATTTGGCGCATGCTCCTTGTACCCGCAGATTATGGTCTCCGAGATCAGTTTAACCACATCTGAGTCACTGAACCTGAAATTAATGATCATAGTTAAATACATTATATATAAATATTATGATTTTTGAATAATCATAATTATAATTAAACAATTAAAGTAAAAGTGAACTAGTCTTACCATACACCTGTTTCCTCATCCGGATCGAGGCGGACTCTGCGAGTAGTAGTCTCCACCTGTGGCGGTGGCACGTTCCTGTCATTCCCTTGTTCATTCTCATCCTCCTGCGCTCTGTTTCCTACATGACTAGAACTACCTCTTCTTCGTCCTCCGCCCGCCATATAGAGAAAAACTAAACTATTCAAAGTTGTCATGAATTAACAAACATGTATGTACAATTAAATGACAAGAAACTATATATTGGTATTAATGAATAATAAAAACTATAAATGGTTTTACAAACGACCACACATATAGAAAAAGTAGTTTCAACTAATATAAGAATTATAAATAATCTTATTCATCATCACTACTTGAATATTGGTTTTCGGAAATGTTGTATTTAAAAAGGGAGTCTATAAAATCTTCTTCTTCCTCTTTATCTTCCTCTTTATCTTCTGCTCCGTCTTCCTTCCGCTTCTGCTCATCCTCCTTCTCCTCCTCTTCTACCTTCTCCTCATTATTGTCCTCTACTTGAGCTTCTTCTTCCTCCTCCTCTATAGTTTCATTATCATCTGGCACTTCAATTATTGATAGTAGTGTCTCACTACTAATAACATCTTCTTGAAACGCAGATTCGACAATAGGTGCGATCAAAATGTTTCCAAGCCTCGCCGTCACTTGGATGAGACATTATCCCGCTGACACGTGGATTTTCATGATGCCACCGCATCTCTGCCGCAATTAGTTTTGTGGCATAAAGTCGTTGCAAACGCGGTCCTATTGGAAAATAAGTTAAAATATTTTTCCCAACCCTTTTGCCATTTGCATTCTTTTGTTTTTTTATATCGATCTCTACCACATTTTCTACACTTATCGAGAAGACTATCATCATCCCAAAACAACATACATCCTCTTTCACACGCATCTATCTTTTCATAAGGCAGTTGAAGAGCTTTAAGAATATTTTTGGTTTCATAGAAGTTACGCGTCATAACATGATTTTCAGGAATAATGTCCCCTATAAATGACGTGATACCATCTACACATTTGTGGGGTAAATTGTATTCACATTTCAAAGTTACCAACCGGGAAGCTGACTGCAACAGAGAGATACGACTCCCCTCATACACCGGTGTATTGGCATGTTCCAACATTTTGAAAAAGGCTAGTACATTAGGATTTGGAGATTCATCAACCACTTCGGCGTCAACATTTTCCATTATAATTTCATTAATGTTGTCGCGCAACGCATCCTCCACCATATCCCTATAGGGATTGTCAGACCTCTCCTCAATGGGAAAATTTTCACCATGGCACACCCAATCATAATAGTCATCGCAAAAGCCCCAAAGCCCTAGGTGTTTTCGTACTTCTTGTTCGACTAAAAAATTGCGATTTCTACACTTTACACATGGGCACCTAATTTCCTTACATCTACCGTAATCTTCTTGATTCTTAACATAATTAATGAATTCATTAACGCCCATTACAAACTCCTGCCTTAATTTTTTATTACAATCCAATCTTTCATACATCCATGCCCGTTGTACTCTTTTCATTTCAAATCTACATACCCGTTTATAATTATTATTATCGACTTAAATAAATATTCAAAACAATAACAACAAGAACTAAAAGTTTACTAATAGCAACAATAACAACAATAACTACTAATAATAGCAACAATAACTCCTATTACACAAACAAACAACAAACAATAAACAACAAACAACAAACAACAAACAACAACAAACAACAAACAACAAACAACAAACAACCTCCAACCTCTAACCTCCAACCTCCAACAACAACAACAACAACAACAACAACAACAACAACAACAACAACAACAACAACAACAACAACAACAACAACAACAACAACAACAACAACAACAACAACAACAACAACAACAACAACAACAACAACAACAACACAACAACAACAACAACAACAACAACAACAACAACAACAACAACAACAACAACAACAACATCTTCCACCTGCAAAAAAAATAATAATATTCGAGTTCATGGGGTCCTTATCTCTCCAACCTAAACCCATCTTTGAATCTTTCATACCATTAGTAAATACTAATCATTTAATTAATTGTTATGAGACGAAAATTCGGCAGCAATTCCCTACAGTTCTTCAAATACACAATGTTGAATGACTTGTCACTCTCCATATGTATTCAAAGAACATTAAAGGAACTGTCAACCAAACTTAATCGTCAAATAACAATTAAAAAATGATTAGTATTTACCACCTAAATGGCATTAAAGATTCAAAGACAGTCCCAAAACGGGGACTATTCAAGAATTACACCTAATGTATAACTCTTGAACGGGTACTAAGTCTACCATAAATGAACAAAAAAAAATAAACACAATTAAACTTAAACAAAATAACGCAAACATAAAAACTTGGACTTATATACTTAATAATAACTAAACTTAATTCAAAACAAAAAATTAACATAAATCAATATAACTTAATCCAATCATTAGTACCTTAACAAGGACCATACACCGATGCATTAGTGAACACAAGTACACACCACTAGTCCACTACCACTTTTCATGTAAGTTAATGAAACTATGTTATTATTATCCTAAAAGGTAGCTGAAAGTCTCATTGAAGAAGATCGACCCGTTTTAAATTTAAAATGGATCGAATTTTTCTCGTAAAAAGATAAGTAAGGAGATCACCCACTTACACTTTATTTGCCCTTTATGAGGGGGATTTAATCCGTCTTAAACTTAAGACGGGTTGATCCGTCTTCAATCAAAATTTGGGAAAAGGTAGTAACTTACTAACATATTCACAACTTTAATACTCATCAATCGTCCACTTTCAACATGCCACTTACCTTCCAAGTTCCAACCTTATAATTTTGTACATCTGTGTTTATCACTATATGGTTTCCAAAAGTATAGTTCCATATATAAAGAATGAGGGGTGGTCCGGTGGGTGGCAGCGGGTGGTCCGGCCAAGGGCAGGGGAAAGGGGAAAGGGAAAGGGAAAGGGAAGGGGAAAAGGAGGGGGGTGGTCCGGTGGTGGCAGCGGGGTCCGGCCAGGGGTAGGGGAAAGGGGAAGGGGAAAGGGCGGACAAGGGAAGGGGAAAATTAGGGTGGTGGTCCGGTGGGTGGTCCGGTGGGTGGCCGGAGGGAACAAAACACATGAAAACATAAATAAGAGAAGAAAGAGAGAGAGAGACCTGAGAGAGAGGAGAGAAGAATTTAGTGGGTCGTCGTGGTGGTCTTTGTGGTGGCCGTCGTCGTTGTTGTCGTCGTCGTTGTCGTCGTCGTCGCCGTCGTCAATTTGGGGATTTAGGTTTAATAGAAATGATTTCGGTAAAGGGGAAGAGACTCTAGTTTAGTCATTTAAAAGAGTCTGCGACGGAATTTCCGTCGCAAGTCCGTCGCAGATATAAACATGTGTCAGTCAATTTATTACCTCTGCGACGGACTATCCGTCGCAAGTCCGTCGCTAAATAAAATCTTGCGACGGATATTCCGTCGCAGAAAAAACACGTGTCGCCTTCCTTTGGTCAATTTGTCAGTCAATTAATTAACTCTGCGACGTACTATCCGTCGCAAGTCCGTCGCAATATCTTATTTTGCGACGGATAATCCATCGCAATTCCGTCGCATAATTTCCCGCCATGTGAAAAGTTGGGCGCCATATGTGAAAATGAGCTGCGACGGAATATCCGTCACAAAACCGTCGCAACTAGTAATTCCCGTCGCAAAATCCGTCGCAAATATATTTTTGCTACGGATTACATATCCGTCGCAAAATTTCCGTCGCTAATACAATATATTCTTGTAGTGTTAGTGTTATTGTTAAACGTTTTCCCTTGTGGTTTATTAAAGAATTTTTTCTTAAAACGTCTAGCAAATAACACTGTTTCATCTTCAAGATCCGAATCATGTCTTTCACTGGATTCGGCTTGTAGAGCCACTTTCTTGCTATTACTATCATTTGCCTCATCTTCATCAAGAGTAATCTCGTGAGCCATTAGGGTTCCAAGTAGCTCTTTATAAGATAGGTCAGATAGGTCTTTACATTCCTCAATTACCGTCACCTTAGGTCTCCACCGTTTAGATAGACTTCTAAGGATCTTCCTGGCAATTTCCTCGGAGTCAAAAGTTTTTCCAAGATTTTTCAATTCATTTATGATACTAGAGAAGCGAGTAGACATGCTGTCAAGCGGTTCATTTTGTTCCATGGAGAACAGTTCGTATTTTCGCATAAGTAGTGCAATACGTTGCTTTTTGACAACAGTTGTCCCCTCATAAGCTAACTCAAGACCATCCCATAACTCCTTGGCAGTAGAGCTAGATGAGAAACGATCAAATTCAGTATGGGTCATGCCGTTTTGAAACAGACTAATAGCCTTTGAATTTTTCTCAGCTTTCTTATAATCTGCCTCAACATAGTCATCTTCTTTCTTTTCGATGGAAGTGCCAGTAGCTGTTCCAAACATGATCTTGTTAGGACCATTCTTAATGATTAGCCAACACTCCCAATCGTTACCCTTTATGAAATGGGTCATCATATTTTTCCATAAACTGTAGTTCTTCCCATCGAATACGGGACACTTCAGATGTTTGGAATCCATTAAAATAAAATTAAATTCAGCGGAAAATAAATAAAAATAAAAAGAGAAATGGATCAGACTCCTTGCTGTAAGGCAATCAAGAGCACGAGGCTCTGATACCAATTGTAGAGTCTATTGATCGAATACGAAAGAGGGGGGGGGGTGAATTGAGTATTAAAAACTAGCCCCACTTTTTCGATTTATATGATATGTAGTTAATTATTTGATCTTATGAATTAAAAAAAACTAATTAATTAATCAAAGTAAGCGCGAGTAACGAAATAATGAAAAGTAAAGAGATAAGAGAGAGGCACACGATTTTTGAAGTGGTTCAGTTTCACACGTTGAAACCTACGTCCACTATTCTCGATTAATAATTTGTAGTACCTTTCTACGGATTACAAAAATTACCAACCCACTCGTATAATCAACACTATGATTATAACTCAAGGTGAGTATCGCTAAATACTCTATACTATCTTACGCTAATAAGA
The DNA here is from genome assembly GCA_022085475.1 of Heliosperma pusillum. Taxonomy (NCBI): domain Eukaryota; kingdom Viridiplantae; phylum Streptophyta; class Magnoliopsida; order Caryophyllales; family Caryophyllaceae; genus Heliosperma; species Heliosperma pusillum. The sequence continues at coordinate 1,017 of JAIUZE010029467.1, read as the reverse complement.
AAGTACAATATAACTCACACAAATTCCCGTTAAAGAATTGTAAGCTTATAATGATGTACTATTATCCAATAACGTATTTCACTCAAGCGATTGATAATAATTGATGCACGACTCTTTTGAAAACAAACTCTAAAAATAATAAATAGTTGCTCAAAGGTTTGCTTTAAAACGATTTTGGAAAATCAATACAAATAATAGATGTGCCGTATGAATTCGTGTATGTCGTCTCTTTTGCAAATTGTATGTGAATGAGTATTTATAGTAGAAGAATCATAATAGATCTAAAACCCTAGTATAATATTTAATAAAGATACTTATCTTATCATAAAATAATATTTGCTTATCTTTTAGAAATATCTTTATCTCAAAATATTATTTGGTTTATCTTATAGAAATATATTTATCTTAATATCGCAAAATATTGTTGTAAAGATATAGTAGAATCCTAGATTAGGTAAACTAAGGAAACAACCTATGGAGGCCGAATCCTAGCTCACGAAACCCTAGGAGCACGAATCCCTAGGTGGCACAAACTAGGTTTCACGAAACCCTAGATGGCTCAAACACTAGGTGGGCTAATTAGGTTAACAACAAATTGAGATAGAATATATTAGAAAACCTAGGTAGCATGACAACCCATAAGTTGTATTACTAACCAATAGAATCTCATAAATATATTCTCTATTAAAATAATTGATAAATATAAAATACTCTTTTACTTTTGAAAACATTTCAAAACATTTTATTTCCAAAATCATGCATCAATATTTTATCATCCAAAGTCATAGACTAAAGCTATAACTTTTGAACATAAAATCTCTCGAATGGAATAGTTACCGAATGACGACCTATACTATCTAATATTCACAAAGATCTTCAGTATACGGATCATCTCTTCATCTTGATCACAAAGACCCTCCATCTCGAGTCTTGTGTAGTATTATGTAGATCTTGTTTGAAGCGATTTTCCTTAAAGTTATGCATGGTTAGCTATAACTTTCATGTTCACTTCCAAAG
>JAIUZE010029464.1:0-13305 GCA_022085475.1 Heliosperma pusillum | reverse complement strand
AAGCACGCTTAACTTTTGAGTTCTTTTGCATGGATGACCAGAAAAGAAAGTGCACTTTGTTGATATGAGTAGTACTTTCAATCCTTTTAAGCACTAGTCATTTAAGCCTATCAATGGACCTCTTCAAATAACGTGGGGTGTTACAGATAATATCTCCGGAAGGTAAGGATATGGGAGTATCCTCACTAGATGTAGGCTCGATAGATAATTTATTAGCATAAGTCGAAGACTTAAAAGACATTGAAGCACCGGTATCAAATAGAATAAGACACGGTTGCTCTAAGATTGAGAACATACCCGTAATGATCTCTGGATGAGCATCGGCTTCGGCACGGCTCATGACAAAGATAGAACCCTTAGGTTTAGCAGGAGGAGGGGGCAACTTTCGATCGGGGCAATCATCATAACGGTGACCACCCTTTTGGCAAAAGAAGCACACATAAGGTCGGTTGGAACAAGACACACCGGGATGGTATGGTTGTCTACAACGGTTACATTGACGACCTTGAGCTTGAGCTTGAGGAGCATAAGGTTTATGAGCCACATTAGAAGTAGCTCGGGGAATGAAAGGAGTAGGAGCTCTTGTGTTTGCATTTGAAAGAGGATTAAATCTCCTCTTGTTAGCATAAGAGTTAGAAGGAGACGGAATAAACGGTCTCTTTCCATACACATTCGGCCTAGGAGTGAAAGAAGGAGAAGGATTATTCATCAAAGCTTCATCTCTAATAGCCTTCATGGAATTCTCGGCCCACAAAGCATCATCATAAAGATCCCCAAAGGACGTAGTATTCCTTCTCACTTTACTTTGAAGAACGGCACTTAGCTTGTTGCGGTAATTGAAGGCTCGGTCCTCGTCATCTCGGATAAGCCTTGGAGCAAAATGAGCAAGCTTGTTGAACTCCGTAGTAAAGTCCTGAGCTGACAAGTTGCCTTTCTTAAAGTCAATGAACTCCTTGAGCCTTTGTTGCTTAAGCTCTTTAGGATATAATCTACCTTCCACAAGAGCTTTGAAACAAGCCCAGTTGAAGCCATCTTCGAGAGTTGCGGTGGCACTAGTGATAGCCCACCAATTATCAGCTTCCCTCACAAGGAATTGCTTTGCAATCCTCACCTTGTCCTCTTCACGGACTTGGTATAGATCAAACTATTTCTCCATCTCACGGAACCAATCGGATAGCTCCGTAGGGTCCGGTTCTCCACCATATGGTACAATTTTACTCCTAGCTATTTGTCCAGCTACCCAAGCGTAGCCATCTATATGGTTATCTTCTCTTCTAGGGGGAACTTGGTTGGCTTGAGCTAAAGCCGTGTCTTGTTGATTTTTCAACACTTGTGTAAGGGCTTCAAGCATAACGTTCTCAACTAGACGAGGTCTCACCATCTTCATAAGAAACAAAAACAAATTAAGTTACTCCTATCAATTAGCATAAACAAATAGACTACCAAGTAAAATCCTTAACTTCTACCCAACTCTCATTTATTATTTTAAGGTCAAGTAGTTTAAGTTAGGGTTCACGTGTGTGCGTCGGGAGCGATAAAGCTCTTATACCAACTGTGACAACCCTCGCAAATACGGAAAATAAAAACATTCAAGCATGTGAATTTAATAGCGGAAAATACGGTATTTTAAAAACCTTTATACATGCAAGAAGAAATATAAGAGAAGTGTCAAATATTACAAACTAAAGTACGAAATACAACAAAGAGACGAAGTCTCTCAAAACGTTATAAATGTCAAAGTGTTTAGCAAACTAGCTAAAATCGTCTAGGGGTGTTTCAATCCAGGGACAACGCCCGCTAGCTCACACCCGAACCCAAAATATCAAGCAAAAAGCCATCCATGCAAGTAACCTGTTCATCCATGAAAAACATGAACGCCACAATCAGTGGGGAGTAATTCCGGGTTCTCCCAGCCATATCACATTAAACGTACATAGAAGGAAATACAAAATTAGAAGCATGCATATATAGATATACATGTGAGATACGATAAGGATAAATAGGCAATTCAATATATAATGATAAGAGCATATGGAATACAAATCCGAATCCAGCATGTTATACAAAGACTCGGGGAAGACACTCTTAGGCAACCGAATACGCTCACTAGGGCTTACATCTCACCGTTAGCGGTATAAGTTTGATAAGATTGAGACTCGACAAACAAACCATGTCAAGTCATCCAATGATCAATCATATTATCATTCATCCCAAACATAACGACACAATGACGACATCTCTCACGGTAAATGAAACGCACTAGCACCGTGTATATGGCAAGTATGATTAAAAGGCATCCACGGGATACACATTTCCCTGAACGCATACACGATGCTACATTTCGTATATGTAGACTAATTTTCTCCTGGTAGCACGACGATAATAATACGGTCCTAGTCTAAACCTGGCCAGATTCTCGGAATAAACGTGTTCCGATTCGACATGCGATAGACATTTCGCATCCAAGACTCGGTCAATCATAGACGGCGAGTACCCCAAATTCGGTCGATATTCACGAAAGAGGCGGAAAAGAGCACAAGCCTCATAACAAGCGGTACGCTACATGCAAATAACATCACCTCACAAGTACACAACATTTGACGGCCGGGTCGATCAACGCAATGCGTTCGCCTCCCAACAACGTCGTCGTATGCCCACCAACACATGCAATTAAGCAGTAGGATACATCCCCGTTCGACATTCCAGCCTTACGACGGGAGGTAGTAAAGGGGAAGAGAGTACAAAGCACATTAAACAAAATAGTGGCTCAAACCGTAACATTTGTAAAAACCGACTCAAAAGTGGGGACATATCACAAAACCGTCACAAAACATGAGAATAGGGAATTATATCAAACTTAAACTCATAGCACTCACCAAATGACCAATCAATACATTGATACATAAGACCCAAGAAGCGAACAAGTTCCCCCCCACCCCTATGAAGCATAGGAATAAGAAAGAAAAATAGATAACCTCTCCAAAACAACGTTGTTGGAAAAACCAACTAAAACAAGGGTCCACTTCAAACGGTCATAACTAGAGTTCTAGACATCCAAATGCAGAAATTCCAAATGGAGGTGATAGCTTATCCTCTTACGGTTCCAACGGGATGTCACAAGCCCAAGCCAAGCAAGTAACGAAGGAGATATGACCATTTTACTAAAAGGGGTTAGTGCAGGAAAACTGCAGTGGGCAGCGAGTAACGCTGCCAGCGTCCTTCACGGGACTCAGGCACGTTCAAATCCCAACATGTTATCAACAAAAAAAATCCTCATTTATCATCACAAACCATCAATTCTCATATCAATTAACAATTAACAACAATCATCATCAACACACAATTCCTATGATTACTAATCCTAATCTAAATACGATTACTAACATAGAAAACACATAAAACACGTAAATGCTATCGAGTAACCCTTCACCGTTACCTTTATTGCGTCTTCACTCTGCGTCAAGGTCCTCTTCAATTAAGAAATAGTCTTTGTCGGGATCTTGAAGGTCTCCACCTACAAATAGTTAATAAAAGATGAATATTCTTCACCTTGAGATAGACGGAAAGTTTAAAAAGCGAGAAAGATGGTAATTTTATTACCAATACGGATATAGGAAGCTAAGAGGGGAAGAATAAGACGAACTTACGTGAATTTGAGCGAGAAACGAAGGAGTTATGACGATTATAAGACGGATAAAAAATGGAGGCAAGGTTTTGGTTGATTTCTTAGTGAGCGAGGAAGAAAGTGTTTGAGTTGTGAGGAATGAATTAGGTTATGAGGGAGTATGAGGTGAGTTAGTGGAAAAAGTCAAGAAAAGTCAAAGACGGCTTAAGACGGAATTCACTTGAAATCTCGCGAAAAATCCAAATACGAACTCGGAAATTCTAAATTCGACTCGGGAAATTAAATTCTAAATTAAAGCTAAATTTCGCTGAAAAGTATCCGTAAAATATTTTTACTATTAAAAATAGGGTACATTTGCGGGTGTTACACTCCATTTGCCTCATCCACTCGTCCAGAGGATTTTGTGCTCCACTCCCTTCATACTTGACTGGACGACAACGAGATATGATAAGCTTATTTTCGTCGCATATGCGGTCCTTCTCCTCATCCGGTTTATCCCAGTATGAACCTTACTCAAAGCGACATTATTCTCTATTAAACGCCCTATCTATTTCGTGCTAATAGGCTCAGAAGGATTCACATTAGCTTTTCTGACCATTTTCTATATAGATAAGAAATATAAAACATATCCTAACATTTCATTAACTTTACTTAACAAAATAAGCATATACATACTAAACAGATTGTACTCGGTCGAGTGGGGTCTCCACTCAGTCGAGTTGCTCACCAAGTCGGTCGACTAACGATCCTACTCGGTCGACTAACGATCCTACTCGATCAGCTAACGATCCTACTCGGTCAGCTAACGATCCTACTCGGTCGAGTTGTAATACATAGTCGCTCGTTTCACAAAATACACTTGGTCGATTAACCTTATTCGGCCGAGCCTTCTATTCACTCGATCGAATGAAAACAATAAGGGGAATTTCAAAAGTGACTCAGTAGGCTAGCCACTCGGTCGAGTCATCATTACTCGGTCGAGTGCTTCCACATTCTCGCCCGAGTGATCACATGTAGCTTCCAAATCGAAATAAATACAAACACATATCAAAAATAATTCAAATTCCATTTCCACTCCAAATAAAACATATATCATAGTCCCTAGCATATCGACATGCCTATACAAACCCCTTTCTAATCATATCACATTTCATTTCTACATTATTTCAATTTTCGACATCAACAACAAAAAGTACTAGCACATGTTACACAACATATTCGTCACATAAGAACAAATAATTGATCACATCGCTTCTAATCTTATATCTACTAACCTTAAGTGATTAGTGAGAGAATGATTGGGCCGTAGAGCCACTAGGGACGTCTCATTAATTTTAGCAAATTGGGTCCAATCAACTCACCCTTGGTTCATTTTAGTTAGACACCCTAAGTTCATTAGCTTCATTGGTTTGGGTTCATGATCGTCGCTCTAATAACACTTTGTAACACCCCGCCATACCCGGAGCCATTGCGCAAGACCTTTCAAGCATGGAGATGTGCTACGCTTCAGTTTCTAGACAGTAGTATGCACGTAGATGAGTCTCAAGCCAACATTATTATATTTAATGCAAGATTAAAGTAAAACCAAGGTTAGAAAACTCTCAAAAAGGTCAAAAAACAAGTCTATCAAAACGATACAAGTCCAGTCTAACTGAAACTCAAGACACCACTAGTGATGACTTTTATCTTGTTCAAGCCCGTGAATCCAACCAACATTCATCCATATGTAATCATCACTATCACCGTCTCAAGTCTACTCGTCATACGCCGGAAATTTCGTATGGGTCACAGAAGATAAAACAAATACATCGTTCACTTGACATGTAAAGAAATAATCTCAAGGAATCACAACATCATCATCGCACATATCTGGTGCCATCTAGTAGCGCACTACATTGCAATCGAGAAGCACACCATCCAACAATCGCGGTGCCATCAAATAGAACACCGTCGTGCCCACGGCAGGCCGTAGACACATTGGGCCCTACCTCAAAAGGTCTCGCGAAGATCTAGGTCATAATCATGGGAACTGTCTCTTCCATGGTGGGATCATGAAGGGGAACAACTAGAGGTTATGGAGTCGGTTCCCTCAACCGCTTCATATAAATATCCTCTCCCATACACCAAATACATCAAAGCAGAATTAATCAACCAAAGGCTAATCAACATGTCAAAAGCATATCATAAACCATATCTACTAATTACTTACACTTAAGCATAGTAGGATTAACCTACCTTGATGCAAATCAATCTCACAAGCAAAGCACAAGAAGTAAATTAGAACTTCTCTTCTACAAAGTTGACACCTACAATATCATAATAATAACAATTACTACTAAATACTAACACGTCTTATGGAATAAGACTAATTATCACAATCTATGTCTATTTTTCACAATTCTAAAAAAATAAAAACAAGGTCCATAATCACAATCCTAGGTCTCAGTAACTCAAAACGCATGTTAATAATAAAAAAACTACAATGTACAACACTTATCCCCAACTTTTTGGTTAAACAACAACAATTCCATCACATGTAATCATTTTCCCAAATTCTTTAACAAGGATTGGGGACTCAGTAAATGATGTTTCTATAAAATAATTATGTAGAATTTAAGCACACATCTACCAAAAATTACAGATCTTTTTGTATTAGCATTAACTGTTTTTTTTTTACATAAAAGGGCGTCTCGCGATATAATGCCATGTTCCCCTATAATTTAACTATTTAAATAAGTGTATAACCGACAAGATAAGAAATTGGTCTTTGTAATGCTTATTATATAAAAGTTGGTTTCTATAAAAGTCTTTTACCTAAAAGTTGTATATAATAAACTTCAATGAATGAAATACACTTGTTTGACACAAATTGTAGAGTATGAACCATTTTAATTAATTTTTTTTTATTCATTTAATAGTATTAGATGAGCTGACTTTTATAAATTAAAATCGTCTCATATCATAAGACATTCTCACGCAATATGTTAAGTCATTTCAATTAATAAAATATCTATACAACATAACTTAAAATACGGTGCATTTGCACAGGATATGAACTAATTAGGGATTAATTAGAATAATATTAGAGTTTTGATGAGAGTTCATGTTACTAATGAAGCATTATGAGAAAAAAAAAGAGAAAGACAAGCCTTTTACATTGGATAGGACCCACGCAAAAATAAGAAATAACAACAAGCGATTTCGACTATTAGTCGGTCGAGTAACACCCCACTCAACCGAGTAACATACACTCGACCGAGTGCATATAAACTTGACCGAGTGCACACAATCAGGTTCTTCTTTCATAGAGGCACTCGGCCAGTGACCACAAAGTCGGCTGAGTACCGACCACTCGACCGAGTAACTACATTATTTGATCGACCAACACAATAATACGGCCGAGTGCACCCTTTACTCGACCTACTGATACCTGATTTATTACACTTAGTGGGCTCCCCCAAAAAGGTATAAAAGGGTCGTTATGAACCTAGTAAGGAGCCAGATCACAAGGTGGGAAATGGCGAAGATCTTGTTATCTTTGTTGGTCACGAATTGCCTCGTCAAATAAAACCAAATATTGTCCAACTATCTCATGGTAACTAGGATGGGTGAGGGTAGTTTTTATATGTGGAGGGTTTCCCTAAGGGTGTCATAAATTTCGTTGTGCCATCCATGGTTTAGTTGGAAACGGACAAAGAGGTCTCCGGCTAGGTCATGTTTTTGTTTCCCATAAATACTACCTCGACCTCCTCCTCCTCATCTTGATGCTCTGCCACTACTCTGCTCTATCCCCTCCTGTGCCTCACTTATTCAAACCATAATTCATGCCCAAAACACTTAAAAAAACCAGTTTTTCCATATTTGAGTCAACACAACAAACAACTTATATGCACGAAAATGTGGCAAGTGCCACAAGTGTATGTTTGTTGATTCTCAATCCCTCAGACATAAAAGTTTTTTTTCCCGCAGCAATTTAAAACAACAACTATGAATTAAATGAGACAATAAGATGCTAAATTCGTCCGTAATAAGATCATAAAAAGTAAATGAGAAAGTAGTAATGCTTCCCCGAAATCTTGTAAACAAAATGCTCCTTATAGTTATAGAATACTAGTGTAAGCTAAGTTTCCTTGACACAAGAGAAATTAATTTGATTCTTGAATTTGAGATAGAATTAACTAGGGTTCTCGAGTCAAATTTGGGGAAAAATATGATTTTTTTTATTTTTGGTGAAGGATGGATGAGTTCTAGATGAGATTAGAGACAAAAGATAAATTGTTTGATAGTTTTAGAAGAGTTTTGCAAAGATTTTTCTGTTTTTTTGAAGTTTAATTGTGTTTTTTGAGGCTGGGTGGTATTTGTTGTGTGTTGGAGTCGAAGTTATTTTGAGGAAGAAGGAGAAGTAATCCCGTGCTTAAGCAAAAACACGGGGACTATTCCATAGAGGTTGTAGGCTTCGGTCTTGACCGTAAGCTGCGATTTTCTCCAGTTGCTGGGCGTGAAGTGTTCAACATTTTGTGGACACCCTCTCTTTGCGATCGCTTCGCAGGGATCCAACAGGGTATATCGCCCCTTGGTTAAACTCGAATCGGATTAAGGTTGATAGGAGTTGCCACGAAGTCTTTTTGGGAACGTGGAACCTTTTACGTCATTCAACTTTACACCTTTCATCGAAAGCAAAATGCAATCGACTACGAGTGAGTAAAGCTTAGAGACTTGTCTCCCTAAGTCGCCCGATTTAATGACTCTCATGACCCATTGAATTTGGAAATCCGAAATTGAATAGATTTTAAGTACAGGGTCAAGGTACGTGATGGGAAGTTCATTATTTGAACACCCAACCCTGCCCGTTTCGATAACGGTCACTAATAATCAAGTAATGTTGTTTCAAAGAAATGCGTAGCTACGGCGACAATCAAATGCAAACATCGTTTTACATAAAATACCCATAAGCATGTGAATCCCGTTGTAGGTGTTTTAATGCATGATTGTACTTCGTCGAAGTTTTTTAGCATGTGAGTTTGTTTTTTGAAACATAAAATAAAAAATGGAAACTAATCTATTACAAACAGAGCATCTCACCACAAAATCGACTAAAAACAATGACTAGAGATTACAAGTCGATCTGATATACAAGTTAACTAAAATAAGAAAACAAAAGATGCCTTTGACAGTGGTTACTCGATGGACTACCGCACAACTCGATCGAGCAACACACTCTCTTAGATGAGATAGACCTGTCTCAGTCGAGACATCTTTGTCTTGGTTGAGACATTTTTGTCTCGGTTGAGACAACACTGTATCGGTTGAGACAGACTTGTCTTGGTCCAGAAAGCATGTTTCGAGTAAGATGGCTACTGCAACAGTGGACACTCGATTGAGTACTACTTTTACTCGATCGAGTGGTTGAAAACTCGATCGAGTTTAGAGCTACTCGATTGAGTGACCTAAGGAGGCCGGTTTTTTGCTACTGTTTTGATAGGTTACTCGATCTCATATTATGTAATCATATGCAAAAGGATCACCCTTTGACGCAATATGCATAAAACTCGACCATATTAAAGACTTATACAAAATGAGTAAAAAAGATACGAAATAAAAATACTATGCAACAGATAAAAAATGATACAATAGATAAATAACTATGTTAGTCTAATTAACTAGGTTAGGTCCATTAATTATGTTAGACGATTTAAACATACTATAAAATACAAGTTAAAAGAATGTCAAAATAAACTAGATACGATTTATTTCTTAATTCGATCTAATCTATTAAAATCATTCACATATCTTTATTTATCAAATAAGATCGATGATTGATTGTAAAGGTGTAGACAAAGAAAAAGACGATTAAAAGACCGAGTGTCACTCGGTTTAAAAGAGTTGTATTGAAAATCAGGTTTAAACCAATTATACCGTCGAATGTAAATAGATAGGTGCTAAGAATGCACATCTATACTAATCGAGATGGTGAAAGAAAGATGGATGGATTACTTGCATTAGAAATTTACATATTATTTACAAGTTAAGTTGTTTAAACCTAATTTCTAATAAATTGAACTAATTGACTAATTCTCACAAGGTTATAAAAAGTAATGTTCTGGAAAAGAAGGGACGTATTCTAATCTTTAAATCAAGACAGTATCTTCCTTCTTCGTTGGTCATTTAACATCATAGTCGAATTAGTTTACGTTATGTTTTTGTCGTTAATTAAAATAATTTAAATTAAATTAGATTAAAAGTTTTATTGAAAAAAGTAACTCGAATAAGGAAAATAAATAAAATGAAAAATTTGATCTATTTAATAAATTGCCCTCTTCCGAATACAAGGACCTGAAAACAAAATGTGAATACGACCGTCAAATAGTCGATTTATTGTCCCTAAGTCAAAGTCAACACGGTTATTTAGAATGGTACTTGAAGTCTTACTAGTGTCTAAACTAAGTTTCCTTCAATTTAATTAGTATACAATAAATAAAACTTAGTTGTTAGATACGATAATTAAAACACAAGTCAAAAAACATGTTAGTCGTCAGTAAAAGAAAATAAACAAAATAAATAAAAAGAAAGGAGAACGAGAAGACGTTTTTTATGCACCCTTAACTTACATGTAAATCGGTATGCCCTTTTGAAGTCGTGTATGATTCATAGATGCAAATTTCAAACGCGAAGGGTACGTCTTTGACGGTTTTTGGAAAGTGATTTGAGTTTTTCTTACTATTTTGCAAGGTTATTTTGTAAATCGAATTGTTATTTCATTACTCAACAATTTTTCGATCCAAAAGATGTTCTAAAATGGGGGGAGAGATGTGATATCAAAACTGTTATCGTTTTTTGTTACTGGATGTCGGAGTTAAGAGACAAGTGGCCGTGAAGTAGCTGCTACACTGAAAAAACGCAAACTCTGTTTTTCGTGACTCTTTGAGAGTGATTTAGGGTCGGTTTTCTTGAGTTATTACAAGTAGGTTCTGAGTAAGTGGTAATTTGTGCTAATGGGTGTGTATTGGTGCTTTTATAGAGGTGAGAGGTAGAAATAAGGTTTGAAAAGGAAGGAGCGGTCTTAGGTACTGTTTGTGTGCTGCTGCTATCCCGACTTTTCTAGGGCTTCTTGGAGTTCATTTATTGAGCTTCAAGGCAGGTATTATGGTTAATAATAATTGTTTAAGGGTTAAATTTAATTGGTAGTCGGATTTGAATCGATTTGAGGTTTTTTTGGTGGGGTTTGGCTGCGAAAATATGGGCTACGAGGCTGCTATTTGGGACGGTTTGGGGTTGGTATTGTGCACCAAAAACGAGGGTAATGAGTGCTGGTATGGGGGCTTGAACACATGGCTATGAGATAAGGGAGTTGGGTCGCAGTAACATCAAAAGCGGGACCAAATCGATTCAAACAAGCGCTCAAACAATTTTTAAATATACAAAAGCAATTAGAATACTATAAAATTGAGTTAAGGAAAATACTATAAAATTGTACCTTTAATTCATTTTTTAAAATGAACGCAATTAATTAAAGTGCATTGATAAATCTATTTAAAATCAAAAGAAACCCTTCGGGTTAAAATATGAGAAATATTTCATTAAAAATTATCTTAGAACTTTTCAAATCAACATAAAATAAATTGTTTAACACACATTTAAATATACAAAAGCAATTAGAATATAATTTTATATCATAAAACTATCTCCATTAAATGACGGCGTCGAGACGATATTACATATTGTTCTATCATCATAAGGGGTTGGCGAGATACTTGAAAATTGCAATATCGACAGGTTCGAGTATCAACACACATGTTTCTTCAAAATTTAGTCAATTTCGCCCCCATTTGTTTTTTCTTCATTCTTCTCAACCCAAAATATTTTCCAAACCCAAAATACAATTTGACTTCATATCTTGGATATTTATCGGGTCCTGGGCCACATCACGCATCCCGAACGAGCTCCGATTCGACTACACACTTCACAAAATCTATAGTAACTTCATATAATTTGATGGACTATGGTATTTTCTATTTTAAAACTGTATGAAAGCACATGAACTATATTTCTAAATCTAAATTGCAATGGAAAATAATTTAGGATAGAGTATTTAAAACATTAGGCATAGTTCATTGTCGATGGCTCAACATGGTTGGAGGAGATAAACAGCTAGGATCTTCCAAAGGATGACCCTCTTCATTATGCGGAATGGAACCTTTGGGATATGCCTTCAATCTTTGCCGATTTACCTTGAGAACCTTGTTGGAGTCAGGGTGTTCAACTTCCACGACCCCCATGTAGAAAGACTTTCCTCAAGACATACAGTCACCTAAACCATTTGTAACGTAGCTTGCCCGAAAATAAATGGATTCTACTTTGAAATACCAAGACTTCTACCCCCTCCTGTAACTCTTTGCTATCGATCATATTATCGTGCCATTTCTTGGTTATCTTCTTGTGAATATTGGGATTCTCATATGCCTCCTCCTTTAGCTCCTCATGCTCTTGAATTTGTAACTTGCTGTGCAATCCCGACTCATCTAAACTTTAGTTGAAGTACTTCATAGACCAAAAGGCTTTGTGCTCTATCGCCACCGGGAGATGACATGCTTTCCCATTAATGAGTCAGAACGACGACATGCCAATAAAAATATTATCGGCGGTGCGATACACCCAAAGCGCATCATCCAATCTTTTGCTCCAATCCTTACAGTTCAGATTGACTATTTTCTCAAGGATTATTTTATTCTCCATATTTTAAACCCTCGTCTTTCCCAATAGTTTGAGAGTGATATGTGGTTAAGACCTTGTGTAGAACGACATATTTCTTTAAAAGACCCTCAATTACCGTTTTTGCAAAAATGGGTTCCCCTATTACAAATGATAGCCTTGGGAATCCCAATATAAGCGAAGATATTTCCTTGAATGAAGGAGGCAACAAATTTTGCGTTATCGTTTCTAGTGGGGATAGCTTCTACCCACTTGGACACCTAGTTAACACCCATAAGAATGTAAAGGAAGCCACATGAATTGGGGAACGGACCCATGAAATCAAGGCCCCAAACATCAAATATTTCACAAAAGAGCATTGGTTCTAAAGGCATAATATCCCTTCTTGTTTTCTCTCCAATCCTGTGACAATGATGGCAATTTCTCACAAAATCATGTGCGCTCTTGAACAAGTAGGACTGTGACACCCTCAAATTTGCGGAAAAATAAACAAGTAATTTAAATAAATAAAAGATGAGAATACGTTTCTAATAGGTTCACTTTAGTGAAAATCGGTAAATTTTAAAACCGGAACCTACTATTAAATATATTCATCATAACAAAGGTGTCTTAAAGAAAAAAGTTCATAACAAAAGGAAATAATATTATACATAAGAATTATCCAAAACGGGAGACATATCTCCCGTATAAATACGGAAATAAAAGAGTGTATAATAATATACAATCCTAAAGAACCGAATATAGGTCCAAGGTAAATACTTCGCTCGCTAGCTCGTCAATGTACCCAATGTATGCATCACAAACCTGCCAACCGCATTAAATATAAACACGGAAGCCACAGTAAGTGGGGAGTAACTCCGAGTCCTCCCAGCCACGAAATGTCGAGTTTAATGAAACATGAATAACATAAAAGCAATGTATATGGAAAATACAAAACTTAAACATATATGATATGCTTTTCATGTTAAGAA
>JAIUZE010029463.1:0-18253 GCA_022085475.1 Heliosperma pusillum | reverse complement strand
AAGACTCTAGGGAGGATCTTGAGGTGTCTGGTAAGCAAGTCCTTGAAGGATTGGGACTTGAAGCTGGCTCATGCTGAGTTTGCTTTCAACAGAGCACCCTCATCTGCAACAGGTCACAGCCCATTGGAGGTTGTCTATGGGATTAACCCACTTATGCCACTGGAATTAGCTAATATACCAAGGGAGGAGGTGAACTTTGATGCAAAGAGGAGGGTTGAGCAGATGGTGAAGCTTCATGAGGCAGTCAGAAAGCAGATAGAAAGAGCAAAGGAGAGGTACAAGAAACAGTCCAAGGTTCCTAGGTCCAAGAAGGAGTTTGTGCCAGGGGATTTAGTGTGGCTCCACTTGAGGAAGGAGAGGTTCCCAGCTAGGAGGAAGAACAAACTCATGCCTAGAGCTGATGGTCCAGTTGAAATCATAGAAAGTGTTGGTCCTAATGCATACAAGGTTGATCTACCAGGAGACTATGGGGTTCATGGCACTTTCAATGTAGGGGATCTCAGTCCATACTATGGGGATTCTGGAGAGGAGGAGGCTACAGGCTTGAGGACAAGCCCAATTCAACCAGGGGAGGATGCAGCAGGAGCTGGGGCACAGGGCAGGGCAGAATTCAACACTAGGGACAAGGGGCAGGCCAAGGGGGATCAAGGGGTGAGCATTGGTAACCAAGGGGAGGTCTACATGGGTATCCAAGGGTCAATCGGGGGGCAAGGGATGGGTAACAAAAGGGGAAGCTGCAAGCTGAGCAATGTTGGCCAGGACACGAGCCAAGACACGAGCCAAGACACGAGCCAAGCAAGCCAAAGACAAGCCCACCAACACCCCACCACAATATCACAAAAACAGCCTACACCAGTCACTTGGGGAAGGCATAACTACCACCACACTCTGAACCACCAGCTACCACCAAGCCCAGCTAAAACCTTACCCACCTAGGTCCAAAAACGTCCTAGGGAACCAGTTCCAAAACACAACACAACTACCCTAAAAATCCAAATCAAAACAGCCTACCTAAAGCATAAAGCATAAAGCAGTCTTTCCATTTCTAGCTAAAAACTGAAAGACTATCTCCAAAAGTCGTTCCTTGTCTTCCCTACTATTAGAACTACTGCAGAAGAAGGTCAATGAGTATTAATGAGCTTCGTCCACAAGCTTCAAGCCAACACCAAGCAACAAAGCACAACCTGGAGCATGTCACTGTCATATGTCTGCAATTGTCTGTTTTCAGTTTTCTTTTGTATTTTTAATCTGAAATTGTAGCCAGTAACTTGTCACGTTTATGTAGATTAATCCTGGCCCTTGGATGTTATTCTAGGGTTGTATTAGATCAAGCATTGAGGCCTATATAAGGACCCATGCTCTTTTGTATAAGGCAGTTGATTATTGAATGAAAAAAACTGAGCATTGTTCTCATTTCTAAAATCTTTCCAACTTATGCATTGTCTTGGTTGAAAGTCAGGCCAGATAACTTCCTGTGCTAGGCTGTGGTTGTTGATCTAAGTCTGTGGCAAGTTAAGATATCCCTGTGCATAGACTGTGGGGTGTTTTGCTTGTTGTTTAGTTCAAGTCTGCTTACCTGTGCTTGGCTGTGGTAGGGAGCCTTAACTAGTCTAGTTTGTTGTTTGATTCCCTGTGTTGAGCTGTGGGAGTTGAGTAACATCCATATCCAGTGCTAGATAGGAGTCTAGGGTCCAATTCCTAACACACCCCTATAATATCACTGCATCTTGGTTGTTCGATTAAGGGAGGTTAACCTGTGCTAGGCTGTGGTTAAGCTCTCCTAATCGGCCAGGCCTGGTGGTCGCCCTGTGCTAGGCTGTGGGTGATCGACCTACGTCTGTTAGTGAGGTTAGTTTGGTTCTGTGCTAGGCTGTGAGCTAAGCTAAACTTGCTGTCCAGGTGGAGGTCCAAACTTGTGCTTGTCTGTAGTTTGGGTCTTGATCATATCGAGCTTGTGTTAGGGAGGTGGACTTGTGTGGTTCAACTCCTTGGCTCGAGTAGGTTGTGGGTCGAGCAATGAGCCGGTCTTGTGGCCCTTGGTTCACAACCATATCTTTCATGTTTTTCATAGGCTTAGGAAACAAATAAACCCCCATAAGTCCCCCTTTTGTTGCTGCCACTTTGGGGCAGCCCCTTGGTTGTCATTCGGACTTTGGGCCGTTCATAGGGTCCTCCACAAAAACGCATAGACCCCCCTAAATTCGCTGCAATAATCATGTCACGTATATTCCAAATGAGATTTATTATATAGATGCACTATTGTGAGGACACTTACTCCAACACCAACTTCAACTTTCGAAACTCAAAACAAAGATCATCGGGTAATACCCGCATATCATTCAATGCATGAGAAGCTTTTCTACTAAGAGCATCGGCAACAACATTTGCCTTCCCTTCATGATATAGCAATTCGAAATCATAATCATTCACCAATTCCAACCATCTTCTTTGTCTCATATTCAACTCCTTTTGAATAAATATGTACTTCAAACTTTTGTGATCGGTGAATATACGACAATGAACACCAATAAGATAGTGTCGCCACACTTTCAAAGCATGAACCACGGCGGCCAATTCCAAATCATGAGTAGGATAGTTCACTTCATGAACTCTCAACTGTCTCAAAGCATAAGCCACAACTTTCCTACTTTGCATAAGTACACAACCCAATCCCATTTTGGAAGCATCACAATAGACATCAAAGTATACACCATCTTCGGGTAAAGTCAACACCGGGGCGGTAGTTAACCTTTTCTTTAACTCTTGAAACGCGGCTTCACAAGCATCATTCCATAGGAATTTGGTTTCTTTCTTCAAAAATTGGGTCATTGGTCTAGCAAGCTTTGAGAAATCCTTGACAAATCTACGGTAATAACCAGCTAAACCAAGAAAACTTCGAACTTCTCTAACATCGGTCGGACTCTTCCAATCAACCATGGCTTCAATCTTCGAAGGATCCACCATTACACCTTCTTTAGAAATTACATGCCCAAGAAAGGACACCTTAGCTAACCAAAATTCACACTTGGAGAATTTGGCAAACCACTTCTGACGACGAAGAACACCCAAAATAGTCCTTAGATGAATAGCATGATCTTCTTCGGTCTTGGAGAAAATAAGGATGTCGTCAATGAACACCACCACACACATGTCAAGGTACTCACTAAATGTGCGGTTCATTTGATCCATAAAAATAGCGGGAGCATTAGTCAATCCAAATGGCATCACCTTGAACTCATAATGACCATATCTTGTACTAAAAGCGGGCTTCGGTATATCAACATCACGAACGGGAATTTGGTGATAACCGGATCTCAAATCAATCTTGTAAAAAGTATAAGCACCCTTTAGTTGATCAAACAAATCTTCAATTCTTGGCAAAGGATACCTATTCTTGATTGTAATCCGATTCCACTCACGATAATCAATACAAAGCCTCATAGAACCATCTTTCTTCTTCACAAAGAGCACGGGAGCACCCCAAGGCGAGGCACTTGGTCGAATAAAACCCTTCTCAATCATATCATCAAGTTGCTTCCTTAACTCTTTCAACTCGATTGGAGCCATACGGTAAGGAGCTTTGGCTATTGGTCCGGAACCAGGTACAAGATCAATGGAAAACTCAACATCACGCTCGGGAGGAATCCCGGGCAAGTCTTCATGGAATACATCAACAAATTCACGAACTATAGGCACATCTTCAATATTTGGCAAAGAGGTAGTTGAAGAAGTCACAATACACAAGTTTGCTTGGTGACCCTTTCTTACCATACTCATCAACTTCATTGCGGATATCAAAGACACACCTTTTCGGGGATGAGATCCCTTATAGGTTATTCTAACTCCTAAAGGACTCTTTAAATAAATATTTTGATCTCTACACTCGAACCTAGCATGGTATAACGCTAACCAATCAATACCTAGAATTATATCGAACTCTCCTAGAGGAAACTTAAGGAGATTTGCGGGAAAGATAGCACCCGAAATAGATATTGGGTGTAACACCCCCATAATCCATTATATTTAAAATAGAGTTTTCATGTAAAATTCGGAATATGGATGTGTCACATTTGAACCAATTGTAGTATAAGTATTTAAATCTTGTAATTCAAAGGGGTAAATGTCCACGTCAATTAAAAACCAAAGAGTAAAATCCGATTACAACCAAATCCAAATGCTTGCGGAAGCGAATAAGTTTGATGATGCAAAATAAAGATAATCGTCTAAACATTGGTTTCCAATAAAAACAATAACGCGCGCGCTCTCCCGTGGTTCCCACGTCCTAGTTCCTTGGATTACCTGTCACACGATCTGCTCTCACAATAGTGGTCATAGCAGTTCAAATTAAGGACAAAACAAAAGAGGGTCAACAATAATGTTGAGTAAGGTAAACAATCCAAAAATAAATAAATAAGAGTTTTACTTAAAATTTAGAATTCATAAGAAAGTAGAATATCATTGAGAAGTTCAAGTTTCTAAATAAGGAAATCCGATCCAAAATAGTTCGTCCTTCCAAATCTTAAAACACTTTCCTTCGAAGAAAACATTTCTTCACTTTCTTTAGTAAGTAATGGATAGAGGCCGTATGGAGAGGATTCCCTCGCCCTAGTACGGATAAGACGGGGTTCACCAAACCATGTACAATAACTGTCCAAAAATCCCGAGTGTGCACACCCCTCCAAGGGCCAACCCCAAGGAGGAAGATAAGAGGACGGGGTCTCGATCAACTAACCCCCACCAGAAGCTCTGTATAGGAGGTCCCCTTGTATTATTTGGGAACAACCTACCCCTCTACCAAAACCGTTCAAACCAAAAATCGAAACCCTTTCCAAACAATTAAATCCACTTCTTGAGATTAACCATCTCCATAATTTGTACAAAAGATCAAACGGTTTTGGTTTTCAAACTCTTAAAAGTTATGAGTCCTTTATTATTTTTCAATACTTCAAAGGATGGAATAACATCAATTATTTTTCAATGTTTCATCACAATAATCCAAACTTATAATAACAATCATTATAAACATTATACACAATATAACATTTGAAACAATACTCAATAGTTCAAGAAAAGTGTATGGACAAGCGTTTCCCTTACCTTATGAGCTGGTCTAGAAGTTTAAAGTGCTTCTTCTACAAATCCCGAGTCTACAATATACATAAAGTACTCGTTACTAAATTATTCCAGACGTTCCGTAACTAGTTCAATTGATTTTATGAATTTTACTCGGTTTTCGTTATGTTTCCATTTTTAACGTTTTGTTCCGAGTTTTATTCTTAAGAAAGCAAACTAAGTTCATGGTCAGAATATTTAAGAGTATTTTATCAAGTTGGTGCTTTTAGTTTAACAAGTTATTGCAGCAGGAGCTGGGGCACAGGGCATGGCAGAATTCAACAAGGGGGATCAAGGGGTAAGTATTGGTAACCAAGGGGAGGTCTACATGGGTATCCAGGGGTCAATCTGGGGGCAAGGGATGGGTAACAAAAGGGAAAGTTGCAAACTGATGAATGCTAGCCAAGATCATGTCACAAGGAGGGTCCATGATAGCCAGGGAGCAGGACACGAGCCAAGCAAGCCAAAAACAAGGCCACCAACACCCCACCACAAAATCACAAAAACAGCCTACACCAGTCACTTGGGGAAGGCATAACTACCACCACACTCTGAACCACCAGCTACCACCAAGCCCAGCTAAAACCTTACCCACCTAGGTCCAAAAAAGTCCTAGGGAACCAGTTCCAAAACACAACACAACTACCCTAAAAATCCAAATCAAAACAGCCTACCCAAAGCATAAAGCATAAAGCAGTCTTTCCATTTCTAGCTAAAAACTGAAAGACTATCTCCAAAAGTTTTTCCTTGTCTTCCCTACTATTAGAACTACTGCAGAAGAAGGTCAATGAGCATTAATGAGCTTCGTCCACAAGCTTCAAGCCAACACCAAGCAACAAAACACAACCTGGAGCATGTCACTGTCATATGTCTGCATTTGTCTGTTTTCAGTTTTCTTTTGTATTTTCAATCTGAAATTGTAGCCAGTAACTTGTCACGTTTATGTAGATTAATCCTGGCCCTTAGATGATATTCTAGGGTTGTATTAGATCAAGCATTGAGGCCTATATAAGGACCCATGCTCTTTTGTATAAGGCAGTTGTTATTGAATGAAAAAACTTGAGCATTGTTCTCATTTCTAAAATCTTTCCAACTTCTGCATTGCCTTAGTTGAAAGTCAGGCCAGATAACTTCCTGTGCTAGGCTGTGGTTGTTGATCTAAGTCTGTGGCAAGTTAGATATCCCTGTGCTTAGACTGTGGGGTGTTTGCTTGTTGTTTAGTTCAAGTCTACTTACCTGTGCTAGGCTGTGGTAAGGAGTCTTAACTAGTCTAGTTTGTTGTTTGATTCCCTGTGTTGAGCTGTGGGAGTTGAGTAACATCCATATCCAGTGCTAGTTAAGAGTCAAGAGTCCAAATACATACACACCCCTATAATATCACTGCAATTCTGGCATCAGAGCTTTGGTTGTGAGGCCATTGTTATCCTAACTACAACAAAAACACAAAAAATAACCCAATGAGTGAAGAGAGGCTTGCAGGTATTGAAGGCAAGGTGGATCAGCTAGCAGGCACTGTCAATGTAGTGCTGGCTGCCTTGAACACTGTCATGGAGAACATTACACATCCACTGAGGGGAAGACCACCCCCTAGAGGCAGAGGCAGAGGTCGTGGCCACATGGGCATGGGAAGAGGGCAGCCCCTGCAGGAGGAAGAAGGGTCAGACTCAGGAGAAAGCAACAGAACCTATGAGGAAATTCCAGAGCACACTGACAAGCATCTCAAGGTAGAAATTCCTGAATTCTCTGGTAGTTTAAACCCTGATGATCTATTAGAATGGATTAGGGATGTTGAGAAGGTATTTGAATACAAGAGTTACTCTGATATTAAGTCTTTTAAAGTTGCTGTGCTAAGATTGAAAGGATATGCATCCCTATGGTTTGATAACTTAAAGCACCAAAGGATTAAGGAGGGTAAGGAACCTCTTAGGTCTTGGTCAAAACTGAAAAAGAAGATGCTAAACAAATTTGTCACTAAAGACTACACCCAAGATCTGTTCATTAAACTATCCAAACTGAAACAAGAAGAGAGGTCTGTAGAAGCATACCTAAGGGACTTTGAGCAATTGACTCTCCAGTGTGAGGTCAATGAGAAACCTGAGCAAAGGATTGCCAGATTCTTAGAGGGTCTAGATAGGAGCATTGCTGCTAGAGTAAGGATGCAACCTTTGTGGTCTTATGATGATGTTGTCAACCTGGCTTTGAGGGTTGAAAAAATGGGGAAAACCAAACCAGCTCTACCTAAGCCTGTTACTAGACCTGCATACAAACCTTACAGTGGTATTAGGATGGGAGAGACCCCTAAAACAACCAGCCAATCAACCACAGACAAAGGAAAGGGAGTTGTGAGCTCTAAACCCAACCCCACCCCAACTGAGAACAAAATCAGATGTTTCCAATGCCAAGGTTATGGTCACTTTAGGAAGGATTGTCCTTCTAAGAGAGCCATGACACTTATGGAGGTAGAAGAGTGGGAGAAGGAGGGATTAGTTGAGTATGAGGTTGATGACAGCATGGTGTTGGAGGTAGTGACAGCTGAGGAGGAACCAATACAGGACTTGGTCATGGCTCACCCTGACACAGGCCATAACTTGGTCCTATGGAGGGTCATGCACTCTCAACATACTCCATTGGAGGATGACCAGAGGTCCTTAATATTCAGAAGCAGATGCACCATTCAAGAGAGGGTCTGCAACTTGATCATTGATGGGGGGAGTTGTACCAATGTGGCTTCCATCACCCTAGTGAACAAGCTAAGTCTGATTACTCAAGAGCACCCACACCCCTACAAACTGAGATGGCTTAACAAGGGGGCTGAGGTGAGGGTTGATAGGCAATGCCTGGTCCCATTCTCTATTGGGAAGGTATACCAAGATGAAGTGTTGTGTGATGTAGTACCAATGGATGCCTGTCACCTACTACTAGGGAGGCCTTGGGAGTTTGATAGGAACACCACTCACCAGGGGAGGGATAACACCTATAGCTTCAGGCATGGGGGAAAGAAGGTAACTTTGACACCTCTACCACCCAACCAGAGGAATTATGGGAGTCCCAATGTGCCAGAGGAGGTCAATGGAGTGTTGTTTTTATCAGAGGCAGCTATGATCAAGGAGATGAAGCAAGAACAACCTGTGATCATCTTGCTATCTAAGGAAGTAACAGAAGGGGAAGGTTCCAAGTTGCCAGCAGAGGTTGAACCTTTGATCTTGAGATACAAGGAGGTCTTTCCAAGAGAATTACCAGATGGACTACCACCCCTAAGAGGGATTGAGCACCACATTGATTTGGTCCCAGGTTCTGTGCTGCCAAATAGGCCAGCCTACAGAAGTGACCCAACTGCCACCAAGGAGTTGCAGAAGCAGATTGAGGAGCTTATGAGCAAAGGGTTTGTGAGGGAGTCCCTAAGCCCTTGTGCTGTACCTGCTCTACTAGTGCCTAAGAAGGATGGCACCTGGAGGATGTGCACTGACAGCAGGGCAATCAACAACATTACAGTCAAGTATAGGTTCCCCATTCCAAGGCTAGATGACATGCTTGATGAGCTAAGTGGAGCTCAGGTCTTTTCCAAGATTGATCTAAGGCAGGGTTACCATCAGGTGAGGCTCAGAGAGGGGGATGAATGGAAGACTGCATTCAAGACAAAACATGGTCTGTATGAATGGCTTGTCATGCCATTTGGACTATCCAATGCACCAAGCACCTTCATGAGACTTATGACAGAAGTGTTGAGGCCTTGTTTGGGCAGGTTTGCTGTGGTTTACTTTGATGACATCCTAGTGTATAGTAGCAGCAGAGGGGAACATCTCAGGCACCTTGAAACAATCTTTGGGATCTTAAAGGAGCAGAAGCTGTATGGGAAGCTAGAGAAGTGTACCTTCATGGTTGAGGAGGTTGCATTTCTAGGGTACATTGTGTCAGGAAGAGGAATCTCAGTTGATCAGGAGAAGGTTGCAGCCATTCAAACATGGCCTACACCTAAAACCATCACTGAGGTAAGGGGGTTCCATGGGTTGGCTTCATTCTATAGGAGGTTCATCAAGAACTTCAGTTCAGTTGTAGCACCCATCACTGAGTGCTTGAAGAAAGGGGAGTTCCAGTGGACTGAGGAGGCCCAACAATCCTTTGAGAGGATCAAGAGGTTGATGTGTGAGACTCCAATCCTTAAACTACCTGACTTTGATCAGCTGTTTGAGGTGGAATGTGATGCTAGTGGGGTTGGCATTGGGGCAGTGTTGATACAAGGGCAAAAGCCAGTTGCTTATTTCAGTGAGAAACTGAATGGTGCCAAGCTCAAGTACTCCACTTATGATAAGGAATTCTATGCCATCATCAGAGCAGTCATGCATTGGGGGCACTACTTGAAGCCAAAGCCTTTTGTTCTGCACTCAGATCATGAGGCATTGAAATATATCAGTGGCCAACACAAGCTGAATCACAGGCATGCCAAGTGGGTGGAGTTTCTACAATCCTTTACATTCTCTAGTAAGTATAAGGAGGGGAAACAGAATGTTGTGGCAGATGCACTGTCAAGGAGGCATTCTTTGTTAGCAGTCATGGAGCAAAGGGTGTTGGGGTTTGAATTTCTGAAAGAATTGTACAAGGAGGACCCTGACTTTGCTGAGGAATGGATCACACAAACTGGAGGAGGAAGGACTCAAGGGGGGAAGTACATGCTGCAGGAGGGGTTCTTGTTCCAAGGAAACAAGCTATGCATCCCAAGGGGTTCTTACAGGGATCTACTCATCAGGGAAGTACACTCAGGAGGACTAGGGGGACACTTTGGGGTTCAGAAGACACTTGAAATACTGCAGGATCAATTCTACTGGCCCAGGATGATAGGGGATGTTCAGGTTGTCCTCAGGAGGTGCTCCACATGTCAACAAGCCAAGAGCTCTTTCCAGACTGGACCTTACACTCCACTACCAGTGCCAAACAAACCTTGGGAGGATGTGAGCATGGACTTTATTGTTGCACTACCCAGAACACAAAGAGGTAAGGATTCTGTAATGGTTGTTGTTGACAGGTTTAGCAAGATGGCTCACTTTGTGGCTTGCAAGAAGACTGAGGATGCTGCAAGTGTTGCTGAGCTATACTTGAAGGAGATTGTGAGGCTACATGGGGTTCCTAAGTCAATAGTCTCAGACAGGGATGTTAAGTTCATGAGTTACTTCTGGAAGACACTATGGAGGCTCTTGAAGACCAGGCTTTTGTTCAGTACTTCTCACCACCCTCAGACTGATGGCCAAACTGAGGTCACAAACAAGACTCTAGGGAGGATCTTGAGGTGTCTGGTCAGCAAGTCTTTAAAGGATTGGGACTTGAAGCTAGCTCATGCTGAGTTTGCTTTCAACAGGGCACCCTCATCTGCAACAGGTCACAGCCCATTTGAGGTTGTCTATGGGATTAATCCTCTTATGCCACTGGAATTAGCTAACATACCAAGGGAGGAGGTGAACTTTGATGCAAAGAGGAGGGTTGAGCAGATGGTGAAGCTTCATGAGGCAGTCAGAAAGCAAATAGAAAGGGCAAATGAGAGGTACAAGAAACAGTCCAAGGTTCCTAGGTCCAAGAAGGAGTTTGTGCCAGGGGATTTAGTGTGGCTCCACTTGAGGAAGGAGAGGTTCCCAGCTAGGAGGAAGAACAAACTCATGCCTAGAGCTGATGGTCCATTTGAAATCATAGAAAGTGTTGGTCCTAATGCATACAAGGTTGATCTACCAGGAGACTATGGGGTTCATGGCACTTTCAATGTAGGGGATCTCAGTCCATACTATGGGGATTCTGGAGATGAGGAGGCTACAGGCTTGAGGACAAGCCCAATTCAACCAGGGGAGGATGCAGCAGGAGCTGGGGCACAGGGCAGGGCAGAATTCAACAAGGGGGATCAAGGGGTAAGTATTGGTAACCAAGGGGAGGTCTACATGGGTATCCAGGGGTCAATTTGGGGGCAAGGGATGGGTAACAAAAGGGAAAGTTGCAAACTGATGAATGCTAGCCAAGATCATGTCACAAGGAGGGTCCATGATAGCCAGGACACGAGCCAAGACACGAGCCAAGCAAGCCAAAAACAAGGCCACCAACACCCCACCACAAAATCACAAAAACAGCCTACACCAGTCACTTGGGGAAGGCATAACTACCACCACACTCTGAACCACCAGCTACCACCAAGCCCAGCTAAAACCTTACCCACCTAGGTCCAAAAAAGTCCTAGGGAACCAGTTCCAAAACACAACACAACTACCCTAAAAATCCAAATCAAAACAGCCTACCCAAAGCATAAAGCATAAAGCAGTCTTTCCATTTCTAGCTAAAAACTGAAAGACTATCTCCAAAAGTCTTTCCTTGTCTTCCCTACTATTAGAACTACTGCAGAAGAAGGTCAATGAGCATTAATGAGCTTCGTCCACAAGCTTCAAGCCAACACCAAGCAACAAAACACAACCTGGAGCATGTCACTGTCATATGTCTGCATTTGTCTGTTTTCAGTTTTCTTTTGTATTTTCAATCTGAAATTGTAGCCAGTAACTTGTCACGTTTATGTAGATTAATCCTGGCCCTTAGATGTTATTCTAGGGTTGTATTAGATCAAGCATTGAGGCCTATATAAGGACCCATGCTCTTTTGTATAAGGCAGTTGTTATTGAATGAAAAAACTTGAGCATTGTTCTCATTTCTAAAATCTTTCCAACTTCTGCATTGCCTTAGTTGAAAGTCAGGCCAGATAACTTCCTGTGCTAGGCTGTGGTTGTTGATCTAAGTCTGTGGCAAGTTAGATATCCCTGTGCTTAGACTGTGGGGTGTTTGCTTGTTGTTTAGTTCAAGTCTACTTACCTGTGCTAGGCTGTCGTAAGGAGTCTTAACTAGTCTAGTTTGTTGTTTGATTCCCTGTGTTGAGCTGTGGGAGTTGAATAACATCCATATCCTGTGCTAGTTAAGAGTCAAGAGTCCAAATACATACACACCCCTATAATATCACTGCAGTTATAGCTTATACACACTGTTTAAACAAGTTTATTATCTCATACATACTTTACGGTTTTACAGATTCTGAACAGTGAATTCAAAACGTCATAACTCCTTCGTTACTTAACTTTTTGGGGTAAAAACAGTGATGTTGGATTCTATAAGATGTACTACAACTTTAAGTGTCAAATACTAACAGTCCAAAAACGACTCTAAGGCCTCTGAAATTTCTGTTTAGTAAAACGTGACGGTTTCCGAGTCACAGAAAGTTTTGGGCTGGTTCGGGTGTTTAAATAGTCGAAATATAGGTTTACAAAAGGCCAACATCCATTTCTTTCATTAAAGTTTATCATAGTCAAATATCAAGAGTTTATATTTAGTATAACTGTTTTTACTAGTGGTCTATTCAAAAATGGTAGATTCTCAACTATCAATCTAAAGAACAATATTTTATCAGATTTCCAGATTGTCATTTTGTGTTGCAAAAATCATATAAAATCAAATACTCAATATTCTGGGACGAAACCAACTCCAATAGGTCTAGTATTTAGTCTACCAACTTTTATGTTTATACAATGTTAGCCAAAAATAGGTTTAAGATGTACTATTGGACGGATCTTTAACTAGTGGTCAGAATATGAGTCACAAAATGTTTTTAAGTAGATTACAAAGATTATAAATTCAAATGAGTTGATTCCAGGGCCTAATATACTCTATTTTCATTGAAGTTCATTGTGATAAAAGGGTTTGTCGTCATTAATCCTTTAAGTTACATTTTAAGACATAAACATTGGGACTAGCAGATTCGATTGTCCAGAATCATGTTCTTTTTGTATGATTTTTCATTTGCAAATGAATCATGGGATTATGACAAACTTTTGTACACTGGTTATAGACATGAAGACCTACAACATATATTGTTTTCATAGCAATAAAACAAGTCTAAGTTGGATTTTTATTCTATTAATTATCAACCTCCGGATTTGACACTTTGATAATTGTTATGTGCTTAAGTTCATGCATGCATGAATGGAAACTTGTTTAATTATTGTTCTACGTTTAAACTAAATGAATAGGTGTTCTTAAGGTTAATAAACATAAAATGGTGGTTTAGACATTCTCACCAAGTGAGGATCTTGGTGCTAAGGCTAGATCCTCCTCCTTATGCTCCCTCCTTCTTCTTCTTCTTCCTCTTTTCGGTTTCTCTCTCTAATCTCTTTTTCTTTCTATTATTTTTTTTTTGTGTGTGTGTTTGAATGAATTCTAATCTGGTGGGAGGTAGAGTGAGGAGTAAATAGGAGTGGTTATGGGAAGAATAAAAAGAAGGGTGTTGGGAAGAGGGGGAGTAGGGGTGTAGGGTGGTTATGGGAAAGACAAAAAGAAAAGTGTTGGGAAGGGGGAGGTGTAGGTAGGGAGGCACAAACATGGGTAAGGGGATCTATTTCCCTCATTATGGCAGCTAGGATTTGGTGTTTGAGTCGGGTTTTCGCGCGACGGAAAAAGATGCGCGAGACGGTGATTTATGCAACTTCGAAATGCAATACAATTTCACCAATTATCAACACCAGAATTATATATGTTCTTTCTTGTTTTATCATGGGTGAATTTATTTTAGGATTGTATTTTACTATCATTTATTCTCAATGTGTGACGATAAAGTTGATTATTAAATTTAGCGACTCGAGATCGCGGTAATCGCATTGTTACCAATCTTTCCATTTTATCACCTATTGATTTTAGCTTCATAAATATCTTTATTATTATTATTTTTTTATATAAACTCCTTTATATTTTATTGACGGATTTTACGGGTATTACAATCTACCCTCCTTAAAAGCAAACTTCGTCCTCGAAGTTAAAACATCCCTCTAGAGCAACAAGTATAACTTCGTTCCTTAATATACGAGGGAAAGATGTGGGTGTTACATCCCACCTCCCTTAAAGAACATTACGTCCTCGTAACTAAATATTTGGTTTGAATAGGTCTGGATACTTAAGCTCCAAGGTTTCCTCGGCTTCCTAATCCCGGACGTCATTGGTTGACCATAACACCTCCTCAATTACGTCCAAGGTCTCATATTGGCCTATGGGTTTAGGCTTAATTTTCCTTTCTAACGAAATCACATAACCCTTCTCCTAGGTGATACCCTAAACAAAATCAACTTATCTCCCACTCATGGTTAATAATCAATCGCTATGCTGGTCCATTCTCTAGTTACGCGAGAAACGCTCAATACTTTCTCCCTCATCAAATTGCATCTTCTATCTTTATTATTTTCACCTATAATTACGCATATACATGTGTTCCATAACATCCATTAACCTCTTGCGGTCTTACCAACTTCTTTAAACCAAAACTCTTAAATTCATCTGTTTTACCTCAAAAAAAAAAATGGAAACAACTTTTCCCTCAAATCGCTAAATAATTATAATATATAAAGCTATAATGATTTCACTAAATCCGATTCCGCATGAAATTCTAGTAGTCATTAACTTAATTCTTCGAATTTACACTGTTGTATCATCATTCACCTTAAGCCTCATAACACTCCATGTATCACATCTTGAAATTAATGTAGCGGTCTTAATTAACCGTTATTTAAAAACTTCACAATTCATTTCTCTGTCACCTCGCATCCACAAAACTATGGTATATCTCAAATCCCTGATTGATCATTAAAATCAACACATAGCCTACAAATTTTAGCATTCTCTATTGTCGTCAAATCACTAATGGGTCAATAAGGGTTCCACGAAAATTCACCCTTAGATTTTCTCCATCGGTCAATTACTATAATTGGTAAAATTCTTCTTAGTATAAATTACTTAAAACATTATCTCTTCACATGCTACAAGCCTCCAACAACTACGAAATTTCTTTACAGATTGTTATAACAGTTACCTCAAATAACCAAGTGTTCCTCAAGAATCTCCATCAATATCGTGCTACGTCAAACTTCTATCTTTCACTCAAGTTCCATTGGTCATGTCCATTACTTTTCCATAAAATACGTATCCTTAATCATATCCTTAACTTCATCACAAATATTATATCCATTTGCTCTTTGGTGAAAATTTGTATATAAGCCTCATATCCTCTTTTTACTTCTCGCAACATTACATTCTCTTTTCACAATTATTCATAATCTTACGCCTCTTTACTGAATCCACACTCTAACTAGAGTTCTTTCAAGTATATGGGTAATCGCTTGTTCTTAATATCTTAGGACACGTAAATATCCAACTTACTACACAAGATCACGCCACACAGTTAGCTACTACCCCAGTGTCCATTCTATTTCTTATAACTATTATTCTTTTTAAACATACGACTTTCATTCCAATAAAAGATAGAGATATAATATTATATTATCCCATTTATACAAATAGTGTCTCATTTCACTGCTTCAACATATGAGACTTAAAGATCTCAAATCGATTTCAAGGTCATGGATAGTATCTCATTCTACTACATGTAGCATTTATATCACACCCAGTTAATTAGACAACAATCCTATGTATAACATCTCACAGTGTTATTCGCATGATTGAAATTCTTCCTTAAAACTAAATATCAACAGTGTATACGTCATCTCGTACTACCGTTCATACAACTGATACCTCAACAGTCATTTGTACCATCAGGACTAAGCATCCA
The DNA here is from genome assembly GCA_022085475.1 of Heliosperma pusillum. NCBI lineage: Eukaryota > Viridiplantae > Streptophyta > Magnoliopsida > Caryophyllales > Caryophyllaceae > Heliosperma > Heliosperma pusillum. The sequence goes on along the minus strand of JAIUZE010029463.1, from coordinate 2,520 downwards.
AGTTTATTCAATCAATCTATATCATAATCAGTAGGTCAACACTGTACCTACTCAAGTATTCATCTTTGTATGAATAATAAATAGACTAATAATTGCCTAAGCTAATATTCACCCTTTATTGTCTTAGATAAAATAATTATAAATATCCACGATATAGTTAGCTTGTATGTTCCTAATAACTAGATTGTACCCACGTGTACTACATAAATCCTCGTAATTATCGCTATTGAAATCCCACTCGAATTCACACTAGATCACACTCTTCCTCGTGTTCATCACCTTCTCTTACCTTCTCTAGTGGCGTATATCCTCTCCCTTTTTTTATTTAGAATTAATCAGCGACTCTTTATGGCCAGTTAGACTATATAGCCCATAGTTATCATGATCACAATCTATAAGCTTAAATTACTGATCTTATATACTCCGCTTCTTTAATGAAGTTAACTACCCTATTTTTTTTTTTGTTCCCCATACATAATCTATTGCCACTCCACATGTTTCATATTCATCCAACTAAGTCTTTTATTTCATGGTGTGGTTGGTAAGCTAGTTCAAACACGTGAACTTATCTTTCTCACGAATGTGTCCACAAGGTCTAAAGGAGCGTCTTAAAGAGATCAAATATTATAAAATATCTTACTCGGACAAACTGTTCATTCTAATTACCTTTAATTTTAAACAAAACCAGACTTTATATGCATCACGCATCCGAACCTCAAATATGCCTCACATATTACAAACCAATAGATGATTCTTTCAACTCTTTTCGCAAATTCAAATAAGTATTACCATAAGTAAACTAGTTCTTGAACACACCTCAATAAAATTCCCTTACATCACTCTAGGCCATTGTTCTACTCATCCCAAACGTTTAAATTGTTCTTTCTCCTCTCATGTATACCAAAATTAAAGTGATCTCTTAATACTAATTACTTCAAACTATTCTCCTTGATTAAGAACCACAACCATTTGTGCTAAGCTTTCATTCTCTCAAAGTCATGTTGCGACCTAATTTCCCAATGTCATACCTTTTGTAATTCCTTAGTCATACTAAAGCAAAAGAAGTATCTACCCTCTTATTTAAATCTACGAAATTCTCCACCAAAATGTATTAATAACCCATAAATTACGATTTACATCTCGACGACTCAACTTCAAAATTGATTCAATATAGTCCTTACACTTATCCTCAAAATACCATTCACTGCATTAAGTGGAGTCAATTTGATAAAATTATACTCTATTCCAATATCTTTTCATTACTCGAAGCACAATCACCTTTAATATCCACATCATAAATATCATCCCAGTTGAGCAAGTCATATTACCTCGATTCTCTCAGCTAGTACCTCTCATCAATTATTTTCTACACATGCTATCTCTAAACCACCGATCTTCACACTACATCATCATCATTCTCAAATAGCGTAAATGTTCATTTTTTTTTCCCAACTAAATAGTTCTTCATAATCCACCAAGTTAAATCGAATCATTGGTATAATAGTCATTCAAGAAAAGTTATCTACTGATATATCTCAATAACTTTTGTATCATTATCACAACAATAACATACTTATCAATACCTCAATTCATCGCTCATTTACGAAGAAATATTTAGTCATACATCTCATAAATTTCCAAAATTTCTTAATCATCAACCACAAATAGGTGTATTCAGTCATGCAGACTTCCCTAAATTCCAAATTCCTCTCAAAGTTATCCTTGTTATATAGTCTAACTTTTCAAGTAAGCTCTTTTGCATCAGTTTCTTGCATATCAACAACTAATTAACAATATCCCTCCTTACCATATGAACATTCTCCAAACACTAAGTTTCCCAAATAAAATGTACTATTACGTTGATCATATAGCCAATGTCCCTTAAAGAATGTTCAAATATACCTACTATACTTTCACTTTCCTTATATATACCAAAATTTTAATCCCCACTTACTGTCCAAACTTTGCACACAATTTTTAACCTCAATTAAACACTAGAATAGTTCCACTTTAAGTCTCATCGCAACAAACAATACCAAAGGCTAATAAGTAGTGCAACATTTGATTTTAATTATATTATTAGTCATTTTTAAATCTAGGATTATACTCCCACGTAAATCATCTTCACTTGTAATATCAAGTCTCAAAATCCATAATCTCTATAATTCATTAGTGTTAAAACAATTTACAACTCACGTCCTCAATTAGTTATATAATCACTAAAACTGTAACATCTTGCTACCACTCCAAATAGAACCAATAGCCATATCATGCAATACATTCCCAATAATGATCGCCATCACATAACAATTTGAATTATAAGACAAATTCTCATGTATATAATGTAACACCCGGAAATGTACCCTATTTTTCTAGTAGAAATATTTTACGAAATCTTTTCAGCAATTTTAAGTTTTAAATTAGCTTTTTATGTTTCGAGTCGAATTTAGAATTTCCGAGTTCGTATTTGGAATTTCTGCGAGATTCCATGAAAATCCCGTCTTAAGACGAGTTTGACTT
>JAIUZE010029459.1:8822-25212 GCA_022085475.1 Heliosperma pusillum | reverse complement strand
ATACTCTAAAGCTCCATTAGTCTCTTGGAATATTCTTTGTAATAGTAAGGAGGTTGGTGGTTTGGGTTTAATTGATAGTCATCAATGGAATATTGCTGCTATTGGTAAGCTAGTTTGGTGGATTGCTTGTAAACAAGATCATCTTTGGATTAAATGGATTGGGCACATTTACTTGAAGACTTCTTCCTGGTTTGATTATACTCCAAATGCTAATAGTTCTTGGGCATGGAGGAAAATTTGTGAGATTAGGGATGTACTTAAAGCTGGTTATGTGAATGGTCATTGGGGGGGCTTGAATGAGGAGTACTCCATTGCTAAAGGTTATGCTTGGCTTACACAGAATTCTGGTTCCAAGGTTGATTGGCATTGTATTGTGTGGAATAGGTATAATCTCCCTAAATGGAATTTTCATATGTGGTTGCTAAAACAGGGTAGACTTCTTACACTAGATAGGCTGTTCAAGATGGGTTTGGATGTTCCAAGGATGTGTTTCATTTGTGGTGCTGTGCAGGAAGATCATAGTCATTTATTTCAGAATTGTCATTATGCTCAGCAATGCTTTAGGATTGCAGGTGATTTGATTAAGATTTCTTATGACATTATGATGAATTCTGATAGGATCCAACACATGAGAGGTTCTATGTTACGTAGACAGATTATTATGGCAGTTTATACTGGTATTTGTTATAGTATTTGGAGAGTTAGGAACATTTGCAGGTTAGAGGGGCATGTACTTTGTCCTAGTGTCCTTGTCAAGCAAGTTCATGCTGATTGCAGGAGAAGGATGCTACATGGGTTCAAGGGTGCTATGCGACTTTCTGATAGTTGTTGGTGCAGGGATGTTGGTTTGGTTCAGTAAGATTGCATCTGTTTTGATGATCATTGTGGGATGTGCTGCAGTAAGTAATGTTGAAGGGGGAGTGAGGATGCTGATGCTCTTGGTCCTTTTTGGATGCTCAGTTAGGAAGTTGATGTAATTGGAAGTGGTGTGATTTTGTATTATGATGTCTTAATCTTAGTATTTGTAGTTTTGGTACGAATTGGCTGGTTTGTAATTGGTATTGCCTAAATTGTTGGGCTAGTTATAAAATTTCTTACATTTCACCAAAAAAAAAAAAAACAATAGGGGCGAGAGTGAGATTTTTTCATGAGAAATGATTATCAAGTCTAAAATTACCAATAACAACTAAATACTCAAATATTCAAATAAGGAGAAGTAACTTAGTGCAATTATCCCAAGTTCCCCCACAATTAACAAAGTAAAGATCCCTCCTTTCCTCCCTCCTCTAATTATCTATTTCAAACTTCTAAGAATTAGCCACCATGAATTAAACCATCCATAAATGACCCAATACAACTAAACCCATACTTATTAAAACATAAGCATAAATAAAGATGCAAGCTTTAAGCACAAAACCAAAGAAGCATGCTAGAATCATGTAATAAAACATTAAACCATGTCCTAAATACACAATAATCCAAATTCCACTCAAAAGATTCCAACTTTTAAACCAAAGTTACAATCTTTCAAGTTGCTTCAACAAATATCAAGACAAATCAACCAAATTCATCAAGACAAAGCAATTAAATCAAACAAACAATTACTAAGATGGTTAGCCTTAACAACAATTCATTCAACAATGAAATTCAAACATAGGAAAATGGAATTAAATAGAGAAGGAAGGATTAAAAAGGTCTTACAATGCTAAAAGGGAAGAACTTGTTCAAATTACACTAAGCAAAAGAAGATTAGCTACCCATAGTCTTCATATTACAACCAATTTCTAAGCAAAAACCCATTACAAGAGCCAAAGTTGAAGAACAAAAAGAGAGAATTCTAAGGAAAATATAATGTTGTATGTTGAATGCTTGATGCCCTTCTCTCTCTTCAGATTTCTTCTTTTATACCCTTGGTCCGCAAACCTAGGGGCCTTGAAAGGTGGGCTTCCAAAAGACAAGACGAGAAAACGAAGAAAACCCGTGCTGAGAGATGACGCAGGCTGCGTCGTGCTGACGCAGGCTGCGTCCTACGACGCAGGCTGCGTCGAACGCTGCCAAATTTTTCCTTTGCTTTCCTTCTTGACTTTCGTTGACCCAAGTATATTTGACCCCGCCTTGACTTCTATTGACCCATTGGGCTTGGTCTTCATACCTTGGTGATTCATTGCTAGCCCACTCCAATTTCCGGGTTTTTGGGTCTCGGGTTTTCGGGTTTGACTTTCATTGACTTTCGGGATTTGACTCTCAAAATTGACTTAAAATACTAAATACTAACATTATTACAAAAACTAAAATTAACATAAAACATAGCTAATGACCCGTAAAAAGTAAAACGAAAGACTCTAAAAATTACTACTAGACACGGCAATATTTGACGTTGTCAAGTAGCTAAAAGCAATGTTGAAAGGTGTTGAGAAAATTTCACTGACCACTGATTTATGGAAATCAAAGCCTCAAAAAATTGAGTATATGGTTTTAACGGGTCATTTTGTTGATTCGGACTGGAAGCCTCAAAATAGGGTCTTGAATTTTGTCCACTTACCTCCACCCCGAAAAGGAAGAGACATAGCCAATCTTACAATAATATAAAAAGGTATGTTGAGCATTTTATTGAATGACACATGGCACAAGCAAGGACCCTCTTATTTCGCCATTTGGCAAACCTCTTATTTACTTCTCGGTATTATTTACTACTTATTATTTCTCTCTATGTAAATAGTGAAATATGAAAAGGCTTAAATATCCATATAATAAGATAAGTAATTGGAATCGTTGATAAGCTTCTTTATATTGGAATACCAAATGGTTAAACTCATTTACTGTCATAATAAAATAGCCTCTTAACTCTTAACTACTACTCATATAAAAGGGTGGGGCTTGAGAACCTACAAAGTGATCAAAAATGGAGTTACCAAATACGAAGTAAGCCGTTTGGCAAGCATGTTTTTTTTTATATATTTTATATTTTATTTGATGGTTCTTATTATAAATTATGTATTTTGATATTGTTTTGTCTTGGCTTTATATTTTATTCATCGAATTATAATTGCTACTTTTGAAATATTTATTCTCAGTTGTTATTTTGTGTAACGGTCTCTTACCGTATTTTTTTTTCCAAAATGTGACAACGTTTTGGTAAATAGTGACCATTTTTGCGTAAAAATAGTGACCACTTTGAAAACAGTAGTCATTTTCTAGCCATACAATTGGTCACTATTTAACCAAAAGTGGTTATTATTTATAAAAAAAATGGTCATTTATCTACTGGTCACACATGAACCGTTGCATAAGAGAATTTGTGATATTCTTACGTCTTAGACAATGATTAACATATATTTGTATTTTGTAGCAACTTTCCAAGGTTACTAATTGCTTCTGAACAACTTGATTCCCTTGCTCATTTTGTATGGCAGGTCGTATTAATATGCAACTTTTAGATTTACTTTAGTGTTTTCTTTTTGCCTTTTAATTAATTTATAATTTTTAATAGCCCAACATCTTTCTTATTGGATTCGAATGCTAAAAAGGGTATTTTTTTATGCAGTATTGACACGAAGCTCTCCATCACACTTCAATGTTACTTCTTCAAACGTAGGGATTTCATCTCTTAAAATTAATTTCATTATTATTATTCCTCCTATTTTGTAAATTAATTTTACGAGTGTAGTTATATTTCAAAAGCGTTTATATATAAAATTTGTTTAATGTTTCCTCTGCGTGAAGAAACAAGAAGACAATTTATTTAATCTTAATGTTCACAGTAAACATTGAGATTTTTTTATTCGCAATACTCCCTCAGAACATACATATTAGTAGCTATTGTACATTCACATGATTGTGGTGTTACAAAATGTCGTAATTAGAGACATCATTATTGCGTTGAATTTATTCCAGTATTGTTATATATTTGACGTCCTATGCTAGATTATAATCAGTGTTGGTGATAAAACATCATATTTCAATTACATTGTCATGTTTGGGAACCTACTTTAGATCAAACATGAGTAATTAGGATAGGATGCTAAGTAGTACTGAATACTGGATCATAAGACCGTATAAATTTTTTGAATAAACAAGTTTTCATGTCAGAATATCATAAAAAAAATTATAATATATATAGTGTTAGAAGTATATTTAGTGAAACGAAATCGCTACAATTATATCAAGAATTTTTTGTATACCTTTCAATTCTGAGTAGGACAAAAAAAAGAGAGTTTTCACCTCAAATATCTTATATTGAATGAAGGAATTTAGATTAGGTTTAGACATGTGCAAATAGGCTAGGCCTCTTCAAATCCTTCATCCGTGCATTTCCCTACTACTTAATTTATAAAGCAAACAAAATTAAGTTGTATTGATTTTCTCTTTTCTTCTCTTTTCTCCCAGACCTACTATCCAACCAATCTCTTAGTTAGAGCATGTGATTTAGATAAAATTTGGTGTTTGATTTTTGGCATGTTACAAGATTTTTTTTTTTTACAATTAAGTACGAAATGGTAATAATGCTGAAATTAAGAAGGGTTAGAATATACGGAAAATGCAAATTAATAAAAATGTAAGATCACAAATCACTCTAGCCATAAATAATGAAATAAATCGAATGAAGTGTAATGCAGGCGCATGAAAAAAATACGATCATTATCACTTATAAGATATACTCCCTCCTATTCAACATAATATTCCCAATTCAAGAATGGAACACAAATTAAGAAAACTTAATTAAATAAGGTAAAATATTGTGGTGGGGTGAGAAAATTGGAGAGAGGAAATGTATTGTGGGGTATTATTGTGGGGTGAGACTTGAGATGATTAAAATATGTATTGTTATGGGGTGAAATGATTAAAATAAGATGAAGTATGAATATTTGTGGGGTATTGTTTTGGGGTGAAGTGATTAAAATAAGTATAAAAGTTTACTAAATAAGGAAATAAGGAAGATATTGTGAATAGATGAAAAAGGAAAGATGGAAGGTTATATTATGAATAAGAGGGAGTAAGATATAAGGAGCATACTTTGGTATATCCATCTATTGTACAATCATGCACATATGAATATATGATTATTCAAGTTTCATCAAAAGAATAACATATGACAAAGATCAAAAACGACTCGTGAACTTTCACGGGCAACTAAACTAGTTGTATATTCAAATGCTTAAAAGAGTAGGATATAGAGAACAAAGTAAGTACTTTTTCCCTTATATTGTTCCGTTTTTCTTATAATTGTATTTTTTATTCAACATGTTCCTACTAATTTGAAAATAACTTAAACACCTTAAGAAACTAATCAATTTTTTTTTGTAGGTTTTCACTATTTCAGTTGATAATGCTTCAGCTAATGATACTTGCATTCAAGTTCTCAAGGACACTTTCTCTCTCACTAAAAGGTTGATTTGTGATGGTAAGTAGTTCCATGTTCGTTGTTGTCCACATATTCTAAACATTATGGTACAACATGGTCTTAAACAAGTGAAAACTATCATCACTAATGTTCATGAGAGTGTTGAATACATTAATCAAAGTGATCTACGGCTCAAAAAGTTTACTGAACTTGTACAACAATTCAACCTTAAAAAAAGAAGATTGGTTCTTGAATGTAAGACTCTTTGGAATTCCACTTATGAAATGTTAGCTTGTGCAATTAAGTTCAAAAAGGTGTTTGCAAGGCTAGCTCAAGAAGATCATAATTATACTTATTGTCCTAGTGTTGAAGATTGGGTAAAAATTGAAAAATTGATTGAGATATTAAAAGTGTTTAATGATACGACAAACATTATATCCGGATTTGAATACCCTACTTCTAATATGTTTTTGGCTGAAATTTATAAAATCAAAGTGTTGTTGGATACACATTCCCACTCTTCTGATGAATTTGTTAAGAACTTAGTTAAGAACATGAAAGAAAGGTTTGATAAGTATTAGGGCCAATGTAATTTGCTTATGGCATTGGAGCCGTGTTGGATCCTCGAATGAAGATGAAGGTTGTGGAGATTACTTTTCTAAAGATGTTCCCATCTAATGTAGCTCGAGATAATGTTTATAAGGTAAAAGAGATATCGTATGAGCTATATAAAGAATATGTTACCATGTATTCTCCTAAGGGGCAGAGTGATGAAGGTGGAGGTAGCTCTTCTATCAGTGTAAGGAGGAACACTCCAGGATTGTCTGAACTTTTACGAGTAGTGAGAAGTGAAGATACAATTGAATCCGGGAAATCTGATGATTATCTTGACGAGGGGTGTTATGTTCCTCACGAGTACGAGTGTTTTGATGCCTTGCAATGGTGGAAAGATAAATCAATGAAGTTTCGTATATTATCCAAGCTGGCAGCTGATATCTTAGTTGTTCCAATTACCACTGTTGCCTCCGAGGCAAGGTTTAGTGCTGGTAGCAGAGTTATTGATCCTTATCGTGTTTCATTGACTTCATATGCAATACAAATGTTTTTATGCACTGGAGATTGGTGTCGATCATTACATGGATTAAAACGAAAAAATAAGGTGACTACAATACTATATTCTACTTTCTACTTGCTTCATTTACTTTAATAAAGTCATTCTTTGATTTGTGAATGTTTTTGTTGAGTTTATGGATCCAATACTTAAGAAGGGAGGGGGTGAATTAAGTACCTTTTAAAACTTTAAACACACAACTCGGAATTTATTTGTTACGAATCAGCACTCAAGCAAATTGAACAGTTCAGAGGACTGTTTAAACAATGAAGACTGTGCAGTATTGATTCGAACAGATTTGTGAATGAATCGAAATACAAGAAAACAAAATAATGATCAAACAACAATAAGAACGCATCGATTTTTAAGTGGTTCGACCTACTCTCTAAAGGTCTACGTCCACTATCTCTCTTATTAATATCTTCCTTATAAATCAACCCGATTACAAAGAAGACCCCCACGATCAACCCGATAGTGCGACTCGAGTACAACCCCGTACCCCAATAAATATCTCACTCTCAAATCTGAAAATTACAAATCTTTTGTCTCCTTATATGGTTCACAACTTTGAACAATGGAGAACAATATCCTTAGAAGATGGATGATCAAGAGCAACTCGAGAAGATAGACACAACTCACAAAAGTTTTGCAAAAAGAGTTTTTCGGAAAATAAAATTAAAGCTCAATTCTTTTTGCAAATTAACGTTTCAACACAAATTGGTGAGTTATCTAATTCTGATATGGACTCTCAAATATATAGAAATAATATTAGGAGAGTTTGACAAGATAAGGAAAACATATTATAAAAGATAAAATATTTTCCAAAAGATATATTTTCCAAATCTTGAATAAAATAATCTTCCAAATATTTAATCTTTCAAAATAATATTTTCCAAGTGAAATAACATTATCTTATCATAAAATTTTGTTCAAGATAAAATTGTTTTAAGAAATCTTTTCCAAATCTCACGAAATATCTTTGAAAAACATTCAGCGTTTTTTTCTGCTGAACAGACCCGATTTAAACAGTCTGTGAGACTGTTTAAAACATTCAAATCGAGTTATGCTCAAGATCATCATCTTTACACCAACTAGACATATGACAATTGACTAAAACTAATCTTCAATGATCATCAAGCTTCATTCCAACTTTTGCATTCTGTGAATAACATATATAGGCATGCACAAAGCAATCAAACACGTTAAAGACCAAGTAGCACAGACTTTTCATCATCAACAAACATGGTTCAACAAATCCTTGTTGAGTCCTCCGTAGCGGGCTTATAGAATTAGGTGCATGAGACCGGCCCACAAGCAAGTGAGATTCCATCCTAAAACCAATTGGTGATACCAGGAGTAGCCCACTTACTTATAAGCTAGTCCCTTCACTATTATTCTATCGATGTGGGATGGATGCCCCTCACACACATATGGGAAGAGACCTCAACAGTTTTTTTCTAGAACAAAAGCGAGGATCAACCAAAGGAAATTCGTCTCCCACTTCCACAGGTAAGTATAAGTGGAGGACATGGTCGTATATTAGTTAAAGTTTTCTATAGTAGCAAATTATTTTTCGACTCAATTTTTTTCCTGTCATGTATATTTTGTTACAGGAGTTGCGATAAGACCCACGAGCGAAGAGGTGATGATGACGTATTGCTCAAAGAAGATTAAGGCAAGATATGAGGAGATTGGAGAGGCGATAAATGGTTTTGTTATGGATTATCCGTTTAGTTTTATATACGTTTTTAGTAGACTTTGTGGTGAATTATTGTTTTTGGTCAAAATCACTTAGAAAGACATTATGGATTTGTGTACTCGAACTATTAGTTTATCGTACTAACTGTTATAGCATGATGCCTTTTTAATTAATTTATCGTATATTCGTATTATAGCATGAGGTTTGTAAAAATCGTTAATGGTTGATTTACTTTTCAGAACATAAATAGACCGAAGTCCTCAAGTTGCTAGTTAAGCCTGTCACGAGCCATAGGAGTCCATGAGCCGAGCTTAACACGAGCCCATGAGCCGAGCTCGAGCCCATCTGATCATGTCGAGCTCGAGCTCGAGCTTACACCATTAAAGCTCGACGAGCTCGAGCTCGAGCCGAGCACACCTTCACATTTATCGAGCTCGAGCCGAGCACCCCTGGGCTCGTGCTCGGCTCGGCTCGTTAGCACCCCTAGTCAAAGGAGGGTCGTCAGCGGCGGGGGAATGCGGCGGTGGCGGCGGCGGCTGGTGCTAGTAGGGAAGGGGTGGCGTCGGGTTTGGGGTTATTGGGTTAGAGTGTGAGTGTGTTTAGTAAATAGAAATAATAGAGTGTGTTTGGCCGTATTATGTTTTTTAATATATGGGCGCTTACCGACCGACGCTCAAAGCGGTCGGTAAAAATAGAGCGTCGGACGGTAATTTGAAAAATAACGACTGAAATTACATCATTACCGACCGACTATGTTTCGGTCGCTGGCATTACCGACCGATTTTGTTTTGCCGACCACCAGCGGTCGCTAATTAACTTTACCGACCGTTTTTTAAAGCGGTCGGAATTTGCGGTCGGTGCTTGAGCTGATTCTTGTAGTGTGGGGAGGTCGACGTCGATGGGGAGGCACTATGTATTTCGTTCATTAAATATACGTACTGTACTACATTAAAAAAAACATTGCGTAAAAATATAGAAAAAAACAAAGGTATTGGAATACACTACATTGACACACAAAAAATGATTATTGTACTAAACAATAATACACGGTACAAACTACAAAGAAAACCAAACAACACTTTGTAGTACAACACTATATTTGAAAAAAAACAAAGGCACGGTAAACAAACATTATACAGTACAACGTAACACTACTCATCGCCGTCATCCCTTTCGTTGGGCGCCATTCACTGGCCACCCCTACGCCGGCCACCACTATGTCAGCCGCCATGCCCTTCGCCGACCGTCCAACCTCAACACCGACCGATCGTGAAACCCCAACACCGACCAGTCGTCAAACCCCAACATATAATAAAGAAATTAAAAACCCTATTGAAAAGGACTAAAGAAATTAAAATATAATAAATTATCAATTTGATTAATATTAGATTAACATATTAAATACATTTTCGTCATTTGAATAATCGTTCATACTTGACGGGTCGAATCCCTCTCACAAGCTTGCAAGTGAGAAGGCAAGTGAAAAAACATTGATTTCCCACTTCCCTCCCACTTGGAAACTTGTGAAAGGGATCCGACCCGTGACAAGCATCTGACGGATAGAGGCGTCACTCGCAAGACTAGTTGAATAAAAAATAGTCGATAATATGCAATCCCATGCAGTAAATGGGCGCATGGGCACTGCAAATGCGTCTGTAACCGATGTTTTTGGGGATATCTAGACTGGTAGGCGGTAGCTATAAGAAACAAAATGAAATTGGGGGGTCGTTTATTTATGGTAGTCCCAAAAATCGATTTCATCTTGAAATAATAAAAACACAGGATGATGATGATGGTACCCATAGACCATAGACCATAGTAGAAGAAAAGTAGTTATGAAAGATTAGGAAAGACGAACGTGGCAGATGAAGGCCATGCATAAACATTCCACAGCTCGACACATCTTCCTTATCATTGCACCGCCCCCAACTTCCACCGCAACATCATCCCTTATTAATAACAAATAACTCTACTCTACATTATACATTATACATTATTCCTACGCATTGATTTATAATAATTAATAATTATAATGTCTTCCATTAACAACATTAATAATAATAATAATAATGTTTGTGCTGTATCTCCACCAGCATGGCAAGTCCTTGTTTTAGTATCCGACTACCTTGACCCGAAAACACTAGCAATTGCATGTTGTGTCTCCAAATCATGGTTATGTTGCTTCTCCTCAGATGACTTATGGGATCCTCTTTGCTCTTCTCATTTCCCCTCCCTTTCCACGCTCAATGCCTACGTCTCACACCGTCGCCTCTATGCTATCGGGTACACTGCTGCCCGCCTCCGTGACTGCATGCCACGGAAGCCTGATCTCTCCCTGGCCCACCTCTTGTTTGCCATCACTATCCGCATACCCTCGTGCGTCAATGGTGGGCACGTCATTAGTATAGTGAGGCCATGCATGGAGTTGAACAGGGACCCGCATGGTACCTTTAGGTTTGAGGTTGACGTGGACGAGGGGAGAGACTGGTGTCTTGCGGAGCTGGAGGAGGTTAGGGTGACGTGGAACGTGGTTGATAGTCAGTGGAGGGCGTTGGCTGTTATGGCGGAGGACAGTGGTTTGAAGAAAGGCGGGTTTTCGTCTTCCGCTGATGGATGGTTTTCCGAGGAATTGCCGACTCCATGGTGTTGTTCCGGGGCGATGTCGAGTGGACTCGTCGCGGATTTGAGGCTGGAGACAACGGCGATGACGGCAGGTGGTTCAATAATTGGTGGAAGGAACAAGATAAGGATTGAGAAGGTGAAGGTGGGGATAATGTGCATAGTTAATTGGAGATATCTCAATCTTGATGATGCCCTCTCTTATTTGGATCATTTCCTACGTCTTTGATTACTTAGCTTCGGGTCTGGTTGTCTACTAAGTACTTGTACATGATGTATGTTCATTTTGTATAGTCATAATGTATCAAAGCAGAAAGCTGTATAGGTTTCAACTCCCTTGTATATTTCACTTTTCTAAAATTACTTCCTTATAATTTGTTTTTAATAAATTACTCCCACAGTTTTGACTTCGGCCATATCTTGCTACCTTTTGTTTTTTCAGGCAGAGAAAAATGGACATAAATGCCCTTCATTTAACTTAGGATGCCCTTTATCACTCTTTTCTCACATTCCTCTTTCCTTTACACTATTTCCTCACATTCATTTTCATTTACTCTCATTTTACTGAAAATCCCAAAATCAAAACCTAATCCCAAAATCAAAACCTAATTCCTAACCCAAAATCAATCTTCTTCACCTTAATATCCCATAAATTTGTAACCCTAATTTTACAAGGAGATCAGTATATATAGATGCAAGCTACCACAATGGAATCGCGCAGTAAAATTGTAAGTTCATTGTTAACCCTAATTTTGTTCGAATTTTACTTTCTACTTGGTTATTATTAATTATGTAAATTTTTCTAGTTGATTATGTGATGTTCTAGTGATAGATATTTCATTTTCCCCCAAAGTAAACCATGTTAGTTTAATTTAACCATATTTGATTTAATCCTGTTGTCTTTTCTTACTAATTTTGTAGGATACTGGTTCAACTATTAAACCAGTTAGTGTCAATTTAATGGTCTTCTATAAAGGGGAGCTTGAAACAATTGAAGGTCACACTAGGTATAAGGGTGGAGAAGATGAAGAAGATGGTCTTCTATAAAGGGGAGTTTGAAACAATGGAGTAAAATTTTGATGAAGAAGATGAAAATATAGTGAAATGATAACAAATGATGAAGATGGAGAGAAGGAAGGTCATATAACATAAAGTAAAGGGCATTTTCGTCATGAAATTAGAGAAATGGAGGGAAAATTCAAATATTGACGGATTTGCTCAGCAGAATTGGGAAATGGTAGCAAGATATGGCCGGAGTTAAAACTCTGGGAGTAATTTATTAAAAACAACTTATAAGGGAGTAATTTTAGAAAAGTGTAACATACAAGGGAGTTATAATTAATTTACTTTTTTTAAAATTATGTATGTCGAGTGATAACTAGTCATAATAATGTATCTCAGCTCTATTGGACTCCGCCATCGGCCAAGTTAGGGCCACTCTAGATTGAAGTGTGCCGTGCTCCTCGGAACTGACTCGCAACCGCATAGGGGCTCATTTATTACTTTCATCGTTAATATTATTACTATCACTATACCTCCGGATTAATACTATTACTTTGGCTACTCACTCGGTTACTACTATTGTTACTTTGACTACGCCCGCTATTTTTTTATGATATAAATATAAAATTTATCAACCAAATTATAAGACACAATATTCACTACTCATGCTGTTAATAACATTACTTTCACTACATCTCGTGTTAATACTATTATTTTATTATTCATGTGGTTACTATTGTTACTTCGCCTACTCCGTTATTTTTACAATTAAATTCAATATTTTCCATTAATTTTATCAAACTAAAATATTTAAATAAAAAAAATTCTTAAATTGATTAGCTACCTACTTGTTCATACTATCTAATTTAAGTTGAATTATTACAATCTAATTATCTTTCTTAAGTTATCTATTTTTCAAAATTTAAATGACTTTATTTTTATAGTTTCCAAATCTCAAACTACTTATATTATACGGAAAATTCACATGGTACCCCCGAGGTTTGCCATTTTGCACGAAATATCCAAAATTTTGATTTAGAAAACTTTAAGAGGTCATAACTAGTGTTTACGAGATCATAAAGTGACGATTTTTTTTTTCAAATCGATCATCTTTCCGAGAACTACGATTTGAAAAAAAAAGTTATTATATTTGGATTCCGTAGCTAGGACTTATTGCATGTCAACGTTTTTTTTGACCAAACAAACTTTGAGCGAGCATATCTCTTGGTTACGAATTCCGAACTCGACAAATTTTTTTTCAAATCGTAGTACTTAAAAAGACGATCGATTTGAAAAAAAAATCGTCACTTTCTGATCTCGTAAACACGATTTATGACCTCTTAAAGTTTTCTAGATCAAAATTTTGGGTATTTCGTGCAAAATGGCAAACCTCAAGGGTACCATGTGAATTTTCCGTATATTATACTTACTCCATTCAACTCCACTCTACCAAATTATTTTTTCACGTTTGCCGAGACGTGTTTTACGCAGTAAATATCGTTAGCTACGTGTTTGCAAAAATTATAAAAGTTGGATATTAATAATGTACTCGTAAAGACGAATCAAACAAGATCACACATGAATATATTTTCACTTATATATTCAGAGAAAATTGCAATTAGATGCCGACTCATGAATAGTGTGCAAAAATGAAAGTGGTAGAGTGGAGTTGAAGGGAGGAAGTATTAATTATCAGAAAGCCTCCTTTAAGACGAGGCGACCCGTCTTAAGCTTAAGAGGGGTCAAGCCCCTCTTACAAGGAGCAAGTGGGGGATAAGTAGGGGGCTCCAGTTGCCTCCCAATTGCACCCCCACTCGTCCTTTGTGAGAGGGACTTGACCCGTCTTAAGCTTAAGACGGGTCGCCCCGTCTTAAATGAGAATTTGTGATTATTTATATGCTAATAATTAACATCCTGGCACACCAAGCAAAACTATATGTGGTATATGAAGTTTATAAGTTTATATCATTTCATTACCGTCCATTGGTTTCCGGATTATATATATATATAGAGCTTAGTTCAATTGAGTCCACCATATTCTTAGAGTCCTTGAGTCCTCATCCTAGCCATTGGATGAGGGAGATGGATGGCTGAGATTTGGGAGATTAAAAAATACACTTATCACTAATTAATTACCTATGCACTAATTAATTAACTTTCTCTCTCTAACTTTTAATTAATCACTTTTTAAACACTTTTAAGCACTTTTGAGCACTTTTTAGCTGCTGAGATTTATGAGTGTAACTTTAATGCTTACGAGTTTAACTCTAACTTTAAGTTTTTAAGGCGGTTTGTATACAAAAATTTGAATTTAAACAATTTTAACAATTTTAACACCTTTTCGAGTGTAACTTTAATACTTTTTGAGTGTAACTCTAATATTTTCGAGCGTAACTTTAAATTTTAAAGACGGTTTTGATATAATAATTTGAATATATATACTTTTAACATTCTACGAGTGTAACTTTGCTGATTTTCGAGTGTAACTTTAATATTTTTTAGACGGTTTTGTATAAAAATTTGAATTTATATAATTTTGACATTTTACGAGTGTAACTTGGATGATTTTCGAGTGTAACTTTAATATTTTTTTAAGACGGTTTATTACTTATAAATTTAAATTTATATAATTTTTTATATTTTACGAGTATAATTATAACATTTTAGGAGAGTAACTTTAATTTTTTTTAAGACGGTTTTGTACATAAAAATTTGAATTTATATAATTTTAACATTTTACAAGTGTAACTTTGATGATTTACGAGTGTAACTCTAATATTTTACGAGTGTAACTTTAGTAATTTTAGGTCATTTTGAGTGGAATTTTTTGAATTTTATTACATGTTGAATCTACGTAATTTACTACAAATTTATGAGTGTGACACCCTCAAATTTGCGGAAAGAAAAAAAATAATTTAAATACGTAACAAAGGTGTCATAAATAAAAAGGGTCATTACAAAACGGAAATAATATTATACATAAAAATTATACAAGACGGGAGACATATCTCCCGTATAAATACGGAAATAACACGAGTGTATAATAATATACAATCTAAGAACCGAATATAGGTCCAAGGTAAATACTTCGCTCGCTAGCT
This sequence comes from Heliosperma pusillum, assembly GCA_022085475.1. NCBI lineage: Eukaryota > Viridiplantae > Streptophyta > Magnoliopsida > Caryophyllales > Caryophyllaceae > Heliosperma > Heliosperma pusillum. Next base: position 10,339 of record JAIUZE010029459.1, on the reverse strand, counting down.
CGTCAATGTACCCCAAATATGCATTCACCACCTGTTCGACCGCATTAAATATAAACACGGAAGCCACAGTCAGTGGGGAGTAACTCCGAGTTCTCCCAGCCACGAAATGTCGAGTTTAATGAAACATGAATAAAATAAAAGCAATGTATATGGAAAATACAAAACTTAAACATATATGATATGCTTTTCATGTTATGAAACAATTAACTAACATATAACCTATCATATGAAAGCTATCATGTGAAACCGATAATAAAATATAACAAGGGGTAGGGAAGCTGGTATGCTAGCTCAGAGGTTACCCTGTAACATGGCCATGATACACTCAAACCCTAATCAACACGTAATCATGTGAATCAGTTAACAACCAGTAATCCAAACTCTATCAATCTTAGCCGGCTTGCATCTCACCTTCTAAAACTCATAGAATCATCAAACATGAAAGACCAATCCGTCTAGAAACAGGCATAAGTTCTTAGGACCATCGATAGAAGACTTATGTAACTCGAGTCTATACCACAAGGTAGGAAAACATCCTAGCCCTAGACTGATCAGACCTAGCGACAACAGCTAACCCATTCCCTGTCTCATTACATAACCGTACATGAGAAACTCTACTAGGCGACCCCCTAAGCAGAGATGGCTAGTACTTAAGCTGGCTCCCTTCCAAAGCGGAACTCTTAGGATGCCATGCCCCCGGCTTGGTATCAAAAGGCCCAAGCCAGTGACACAAAAGCTATCAAGCGATAAACTCCGTATGCTCGTTAAAGATAGTAAGGCCTATCGATGTCATGGTCCAAGATACTCATTTAGAATTAGAATGGTCAAGACGCCATATACTCATAATTCTTTATGGGTACTTAGTCAACACGACACAAACCATATAATCAAAACAGTCACGGGAAAAACTTCCTATCATGTGACTAATTGCACATAAATCATATTCAAATATCATATCGCCTCATATCTACTAAGGCTCATTCATTCATTCATTAAATAAAACCTTACCTGAAGACAAATCCCCGACCCGAGTCCCGCGACGGGTCATCAGTCAAAAACGGGGCTGACTAGATCGTAGTTTGACCAAACCCGTTTGGTCAAACCGGAAACAGAGTCTTTATCACATAGACATAAAATCAACATATTCATTACATGTTATTTTATTAAAACTTCTAACATGTGAATTATTAAATTTTACTAAAACCCGCTTGACTTAAAGGATATAAATTTAAACTACGATCTCGTATTATAATTTCTAAACATGGAGAACATAATAATTATTGAAAACTTTTAATTAATATTTTACTTATTAAATTTCCCATTGCTAAATATTAAAAACACGATAAAATTAACAAATAATACTCAAAAAAACCGTCACAAGTCCCACAAACCAAATCCCAAAGTGGGACCCACAGCCTGATTTTGGGGCGAGCACACATGGGCCATGGACTGGGCCCCACGGCCTAGTTTGGGATGTTTGGCCTTTTATCGATTTTAATAAAAACCGTTTCGAATTA
>JAIUZE010029455.1:0-16596 GCA_022085475.1 Heliosperma pusillum | reverse complement strand
GTTGTTGTGGCGATTCGCGTCGTATCCTCGACTCCGCTAACAATGGTCGTTTCGATCAAATCGATGTAGAGATAGCTAGTGCGACTATCGAGTCAATGGCAATCCACGATTCTCAGTATAGCAAATCGCGTGCTATGCCACTCAAAGCCAAGCAGGATGATTCAAGTAAAGTAGCACTCTTGGAAGCCCAATTAGCCCTTCTGCAGCAACATGTAGGAAGCTCTTCCCAATCCAAGGAGAATATCAACGTCACTAACCACGTAGTGGTATGTGAGACATGTGGGATTGGAGGGCATAGTTTTCAAGAATGTAGAAGTTCAATAGAGCAAGTCAATGCCTATCAAGGATATAGGCAAGGCAACGCTTTCTCAAACTTTTACAATGAAAACACAAAAAACCACCCATTTTTGTCCTACAAAAGTACCAACATTCAAAATCCCCACCAACAAACTCAACAACCATTCATACCACACCAACAAAAACCTTACAATCCACCTAGTTTTCAAAACCAGAGACCTTCATTCCAACCTAACTTCAATCAACCATACCAAAATCAACCTCAACACCAACCACCTCAAATTCAAGGCCAACCAAATGACTCAAGCTTGAGCAAAATTGAATCTATGCTTCTGCAAGTTGTTCAAAAACAGGATTCAATGTTTTCTCAATTTCAAAAGAGTGATCAAGCTAAAGATGCTGCCATCAAGATGCTTGAAACTCAAATGGCCCAATTGGCTACCTCTATTACCCAAAGAAAACAAGGCCAACTCCCACCTCATGGTGAACAACCGAGGGACACCGCAAATGCTATCACCCTTAGGAGTGGTACCACTTATACGGAACCTCAGCAACCCAAAGACCCAACAGTTGAGCCTTCACCAGTAGAAAGCCAAAAAGAAACCCAACCATCCACCGCTAAGGAAGCGGAAGACAAATCTAAAAAGAAGGATGAACTTGAAAAGGAACCCATCAAGATCCAAGTTCCATTTCCCCAACGTTTGAGGAGAAATCATAAGGAAACCCAATTCGGTAAATTCACGGAAGTTGTCAAAAACCTCCAAGTAACGGTTCCCTTCACTGAATTAATCACTCAAATACCTTCTTACACGAAATTTATGAAGGATATCTTAACAAAGAAGAGGACTCTAGATGATGTTGAAATCATCGCATTCACCGCCGAATGCAGTGCGTTATTGCAAAATAAGTCCCCTCCTAAGTTAAAGGATCCTGGTAGTTTCTCTACACCTTGCACTATAGGCACCTATACTATTGATAAAGCTTTATGCAATCTAGGTGCTAGTGTAAGCGTTATGCCCTATTCCATTTGCGAAAAATTGAATATGGGAATTCTGAAATGTGCAAGTATCACCCTGCAAATGGCAGATCGTTCTCTAAAACAACCTATGGGAGTTTTAGAAGATGTACCTGTTAGAGTAGGGAAGTTTTTCATTCCGGTCGATTTTATAGTGTTAGATATGGCAGAAGATTCTCAAATCCCTATCATTCTAGGAAGACCATTTCTACACACTGCGGGAGCAGTAATCGATGTCAAGAATGGAAAATTGACATTAGAAGTAGGTGACGATAAAGTCACCTACAACTTAAACAGTGCAATGAAGAGCCCTATGCTTGAAGAACCTTGCTGTTTTCTTGACATTGTCGACTCAATCATTGATGAATCTCTGTATCCATCAATAATTGAGGATCCTTTAGAAGCAATTTTATTGTTAGAGGATATCTCTGAGAACGACAATTTTGAGATCAGTGAGCTGGAAAGGGACCTGACTGGTAAAGAGATACCGTCTGAAGAAGTTGAGGAGTTCATAAGCTTAATTGATGCTCTTGCCAAGGCAGAAGTACATAAACCTGAACTTAAACCTCTTCCCTCAAATCTAAAATATGCTTTTTTAGATGAGTCTGAATATTGCCCGGTCATAGTGAGTGCTCTCCTAGATGAAAATCAATTAAACTTACTATTGACTGTTTTGAGGAAACATAAAAAGGCAATAGGATATAAGCTTGAAGACCTCACAGGCATAAGCCCCGACTTTTGCATGCATAGAATAACTTAGAAGAAGGCCAAAGACCTTGTGTTCAAGGTCAACGCCGTCTTAATCCCAACATGCAAGAAGTAGTTAAAGCTGAAGTTATGAAATTGCTAGATGCTGGCATAATCTATGCAATTTCTGACTCAAAATGGGTTAGCCCTGTCCAAGTTGTTCCCAAGAAAGGAGGAACAACAGTAGTCAAGAATGAAAGGAATGAGCTCATCCCCACAAGGATTGTGACGGGATGCGTATGTGTATTGACTACAGAAAGTTGAATCAATCAACTAGAAAAGATCACTATCCTCTGCCCTTCATTGATCAAATGCTAGAGAGGTTAGCTTGCCACAAATATTTCTGTTATCTAGATGGTTACTCAGGATTTTTCCAAATTCCTATCCACCCTGAGGACCAGGAGAAAACCACCTTCACCTGTCCCTATGGCACTTTTGCTTATCGCCGAATGCCATTTGGCTTGTGTAATGCACCTGCAACTTTCCAGCGTTGCATGACTAGTATCTTTTCCGATTTTGTTGAGACTGTCATGGAAGTATTCATGGACGACTTTAGCGTCTATGGCATTTCCTTTGATAATTGTTTGACAAATCTGTCGAAAGTGCTAAAACGCTGTGAAGAAGTCGACCTTGTTCTCAATTGGGAAAAGTGTCACTTCATGGTGAACGAAAGTGTAGTTTTAGGACACATCATTTCTGAAAGAGGTATTGAAGTGGATCGAGCTAAGATCCAAGTTATTGAGCAACTGCCACCACCTGCTAATGTAAAAGGAATCAGGAGTTTCCTTGGCCACGCCGGTTTCTACCGACGGTTTATTAAAGATTTTTCTAAAATAGCCAAGCCCCTGACTGAGCTCCTTTTTAAGGATGCGCCTTTTAATTTCACGAAGGAATGCCTTGAGGCATTCAACAAAATCAAACGCGCTCTAATCACCGCACCTATAATCCAGTCACCTGATTGGAATCTTCCATTTGAGCTTATGTGCGATGCGAGTGATTACGCCGTTGGAGTTGTTTTGGGGCAAAGAAAGGAAAAGTTCCTTCATGCTATTTACTATGCTAGTAAAACATTAGATCCTGCCCAAATCAACTATGCCACTACTGAAAAAGAACTTCTTGCCATTGTCTATGCCTTAGACAAATTCCGTTCTTACCTTATAGGATCGAAAGTCATTGTTTACACTGACCATGCTGCTTTGAAATATCTGCTTTCAAAGAAAGAGGCAAAACCTCGACTTATCCGATGGATCTTACTCTTTCAAGAGTTTGATCTAGAGATCCGGGATAAGAAAGGAGCAGAAAATGTAGTCGCTGACCATCTTTCAAGGATAAGAGTAACTGAAATAGGATTGCCAACACCAATTAATGATTCGTTTGCTGATGATTCATTAATGGCGATTACTGACTCTTCTCCTTGGTATGCTGATATGGCTAATTTTCTTGTCAGTCGACAGCTACCTTCTGACCTTTCTTATAACCAAAGGAAACGATTTTTGCATGATGCAAAATTCTTCGTTTGGGATGATCCTTATCTTTTTAAGCAGTGTTCTGATGGTCTTTATAGACGATGTATCCCCCAGTGGGAAGTTAAAGGAGTTTTAGAAGGATGCCACTCATCTGCTTATGGTGGTCATCATGGTCCGTCCAAGACCGTAGCCAAAGTCTTACAATCCGGGTTTTTTTGGCCCACGATGTTTAAAGATTCAAAAGATTTTGTTATGGCTTGTGACGCTTGTCAACGAATGGGTCAAATATCCAAGAGACATGAAATGCCTCAAAACGGCATATTAGAAGTTGAAATATTCGATGTCTGGGGTATTGACTATCAAGGACCATTCCCTTCTTCTAACGGAAATCGTTATATTCTAGTCGCTGTTGACTATGTTTCCAAGTGGGTAGAAGCAATTGCCACTCCCACTAATGATGCTAGAGCTGTGATACGGCTATTTAAGAAGATCATCTTTCCACGTTTTGGTGTACCCAGAGCCGTGATTAGTGATCGAGGAACTCATTTTGGAGAGAAGCAGTTAGATACTCTGCTTGCTAAATATGGTGTGTATCACAGACGAGGATTAGCCTACCATCCTCAGACCAGCGGTCAAGTAGAAGTCTCAAATAGAGAGTTGAAAACAATTCTTCAGAAAGTAGTCTCAAGATCTAGAACTGATTGGAGTAATAAGCTCGATGACACCTTATGGGCTTATCGCACAGCTTTCAAAACCCCGATTGGAACATCTCCTTATCGATTGGTTTATGGAAAGGCCTGTCATCTTCCTGTCGAGTTAGAGTACAAAGCTTACTGGGCTATCAAAGAACTTAACTTAGACACTAAGCTTAGCGCTGATAGGAGACTTTTGCAACTCAATGAGTTGGAGGAATTTCGTTTACAAGCTTATGAGAATTCTACGATCTATAAGGAAAAAACGAAGCGTTGGCACGACAAGAGGATAATTAAGAAAGAATTTAATGTCGGTGACCAAGTACTTCTTTTCAACTCCCGTCTGAAGATTTTTCCGGGAAAACTTCGTTCCCGATGGTCTGGACCATTCACTGTCACATATGTGAGCAAGTACGGCTATGTGGAACTCATGACTAGCAATGGTGAGAAATTCAAAGTTAATGGACACAGACTGAAACTCTACTATAGCAATTCTATCATCGGATGTTTAGATATTGTCTATACGGAGCGTCCATCCCCAACCCAATGATTTCAATGAAAAATTCGTCGAGCAAGACGTTAAACAAGCGCTTCTCGGGAGGCAACCCGTGTTTTCCCATTTTGTTTTTTTATTTTTGTTTTCCCTTTTACGTTGTTTTGTTAGATTTCTTTGCAGATGAAAGAGTTTTTGAAGAATCTCTGACGACCTTCCTTGTCAAGTCCAAAAGGCTAACTTGGGGGAGTCCGCGCTGACTAGTAAGCTTCATTCTTCTTTCATTTTTCCTTTCTTCCCATTAAGCATCTCATTGCATATTTAGTTTTTGTGCTCACATTGAGGACAATGTGATGTTTAGCTTGGGGGAGGGATTGCATTTTCCCTTTTTGCATTTTAGTTATATTTTTCAAATTTTGAATAAAATAGAGAAGATTTTTAAAATTTTGAACACAATTGAATGCTTTTCATGCTTTGCTTGCTCGTTTACTATGCTATCATGTTACATTTCCCAAACTTAGAGCTTTCAAAAGATAATGATTCATTATTCATTGAATTTTGCATACATGGGGAAGTCTTGTACACAGTAGGCATGGAATGAATCTATAGATGAGTACGCTTGATCTTGACATTTGGCAAAATACATATATTGTAAGGTAGAACCTCCTTAGACTGGTACATCCATACCCAGTCTCGTCTAGGTGTGTGTAGTTGTCCTTGTGATGTGTGTCATGTCAAAACGCATAAGTATGGTTCTCATTTCATTTCTATAAGCATTGCATTCATGATTCACTAAGATTTGAAGCCTTTTTCACTTTAATTTACCCCTCAATAATTAGCCCCTTCATACAAATGCTTCACAAAAATTATAGCTACATATAAAAACTGCCTACCTTTTGAGCTAGTAGCTAGACTATGGTGTGTGGGTGCTCTTATTGAGAAGATTTGTTCTTACCTTTTGAGCTAAAAATGTCAAATCAATAGAAGGAGTTTACCCTTATGTTTCGTGTGGAATAAGCCAAATTGTTACTTCTGGCTTCATCGTTTTTCGTCTTCTGGGAAGTTGATCGAAAGTTTGGATTGAGTATTCATTTATCATTGGCCAGTTGCTAGCTCATTCTAACCTTCACATGACCATAACTATTTGTCCACCTTTCACCCATTTCCCAAAGCCTTCTTCTTATATTTCGGCTTCTTTTCTATGTGCATTGTGACCTTTGACTTGTGTTTTGAATTGTTTACCATATTAGACTGCGGACACATTTTCATAAGTCGTAGATAGGTGAGTGTCTCAAAATATTTACACATAAAGAAATCACATTTTACATACATGAGTGTTCGAGTGTACCGTGAGAGTCCATTTGTCAAAAGATCATGCAAGAGCCGAAATTCTGTAGTGAAATTCTTTGCGCTATGCCGTTATGTAAATCTCAGCCATGTTTATGTATCATTCTTGCCCACGTTGCTTTTGGGTTATGATTCATTATGTTTTCAAAGCTTTATGTTGAGATTTGTTTCTTGATGGTATAGTAGCCAATGCTTGCAACCTTGTCCTGGTTTTGTTTGTTATGTTTGCTTGAGGACAAGCAAAGGTTTAGCTTGGGGGAGTTTGATAAGTGAATATTTGTATGATTTTAACCCCCAGTTTAGCTCGGTTTTGTATGTCATTTGTGCTTTGTTAAGCCATTTTATGAGCTAATATCGTCTTCTAGGCGAATTCTTGTGTTCTAACTTGTTTTGTAGGGAAAGTGACGTTTCTACGCCCTTTTTCTATATTCCCGAGCATTTGCCTAGAACCCGATGATTCAAAGAAGAAAGCTTGACCATGTGTAAGGCATTTCAAGAAGGTTCACTAACTTAAGAGAGAGAAGAAGCGGAGACGGTTTCGTAGTTGTCGGAAGACCAATCAATTAGACGGGAGAATTCATCGCTTTACATCATACCTTATCAACAAACCCGATTGTATAAGTCAAGGGGGATGTTGGAAGTCAAGTCAAGCAAAGGAAGATGAAGCGTTAGTCAAGAGCTTCCAGAAGACGACTTACCCGATCGGGTAAGTGTGTACCCGATCGGGGATGTGTGCTGCTCCAAGCATTGCGGCTCCTTCTTCCTAAATTTGTCTAATGTATTTAATGCCCGACCTCTTCTCCACGAAACCCTAATACTATAAATAGATGCTCTAGCCTCACACACTCTCACACACTATCTTACACAATCTAATCCTATATTTCATACAATCTTCTTATTAGTTTTCTCTTTAGTTTTAGTCTTTCTAGTTTAAGTTTATCTTCTTCTTTTGTCTTTTGTTTCTAGTTTATTTCTGTCCATTTTCTATCAAAACATTAGTGTAGTCAATAAGAATTTCAATCTTTGTATCTACTTTGTTGGGTTCAAGAGTTGTAATTCAAAGTACGGTATTTCTATGCGAGGGATTTCTATTATTGTTATCGCTTTCATCGTTGATCGTCACCTAGGTATTCCTAATTTATCCTTTGCTTATTGTTATTTATTGCTTTCCATTTGATTGTCATTTTCTATTTCATTAGATTCATTTTCATGTTGTTATAATCATAGTTTCAATGCTTAGATTGTCGTATAGCGTCGTTATTATCGCCACATAGAGAGTCTAAATTATTGTCGAAATCAACTAAATATGCTTATCTTAACTTTCATTGTTAATATCAACATAACCATGAGTGAGTAGTCACCTTTCTAGGGTGTAGGGTAGCCATGTTAGATTGATTAAAATATGATAATTGGATAAAGGAAATTGTGCTTTTAAAACATTGTGTCTATGCATGTTTGGAATTTAACGATAGTTGACGATTCTTGATCACAATCATTGACTAGTGTGGAATTCTTTTCCAAGGTAGATATACAGGAATTGAATAGACAAAGCGTGACATAGTGGATTAAGACCTAGTAAATCGCACTAAAAGCCTGCTAGACCATCTGATCCATGATTGTAATGAACACACCACTCTTACGAACGCTCAATGAATTATTTGCATATCCCAAATCCAATTTCATTAATTTGTCAATCTACATATGTGAACCTATTTCCCTAGATGCTTCTCCTTATTGTTAATTTATCATTTGCTTTATCGTTTTCATTTCAATTTGTTTTTATGCCATTCGTTAGTTTAGACATCACCAAATCCAAAACCCAGAAAATCATTAGATAAAACTCAATTGTGAGACGATTCACAATCCATAGGAAGCACCATCTCCCTGAGGATCGACCCCTACTTCCCTAATTACATTAATTTGTTATTAGCCTAGTCTGGGTAATTTATCTTTGTATCGGGCTTGCGACATGCACGATCAGAAGTATATGGGAATTGTAATAATTTGTATATAATTTTTGGAATGTAAATATTTTTTTAATTTTATTTTTGGAATGGTGTCGATTGTGATATTTTTTTTTTCGGATTAGCATAATATAAGTAAGGAAATCATATTAAATAAGTCATAGAAGTATTATATGATAGACCATCATATTATAATCATAATTATATAGTAGAAATGTAGAATGTAAATAGTTGGTGTGGGGAGGAGAGAGAAATTAAATGTTTTGGAAATTGTGTGGGTCCTACATGCAAAAAAATGGGAAAAAAGTTGAGTTTTTTCCCGCCAATAGAAAGACTGGAAAAAACTCAGCTTTTATATATAGGAGGATTGGATCGTTAAGTTAATTTTTGGGAATTGTTAAATCCCGCACAACATTTTTCTTAATCCCGCACAATTTAGCCACTTATACCGAGTATGCTGCCCTCATTTCTCAATCCTCACAGTTCCCATTTCTCCCTCTAAAAACCAAAAAACCCAAAACCTATTATCTCCACAGTTAGCTAAGGCTCTGAATCCTTTTCTTTCTCCATTTCCTGCTTTCGTCAAAGACCAACTGACCAACCACATCATCACCATCTTTCGACATCCGTCAACGACAGTCTCTGTAGTAAAACAATGGAGATTTTCGTTTTATTCCCATAATTCACCGCATTCTCGTCGGATTCTTCGTTCCACCATTGAAAGCGTTATCTTTATATTAATCATGAGGTGCGCTGCCATTTGGAGATTGATTTGTGTTTTGTTATTGATAATTTTATTTTGTGAGGTGCCATTTGGAGATTAATTTGGGTTTTGTTATGTTTGATTTTGACCATTTTACGCATTGGATCAACTCAAGGAGGAGGTCAACCATCCTTCAATCTTTAATCGACCAGCCTGTTCCGTGTCGGCGTCGACCACCCCTTCAACTACCACCCGACTCGATCGAAACCCTAATTGTTAATAAACTGTTTTTTAATTAAAAAAAACATTAGCTAAATCAACTAAAGACGTGTTTTAAAAAATTGTTGATAAAATAGTGAAATTACGATTGATATGCCCGAATTACAAGACATAATTGTCGATTGATTAACAAATTGGTTAGGTTTAGTTTTAGAGATAGATAGAAGGGAAGGGAAGATATTTTACCCAGTTTAACTTTTTTTCAAGACAGAAGGGCAAATTTGGAATTTTAGGTCAATATGTGTAAGATTAAGTAAAATAGTGTGCGTGATTTAGCAATTGCGAAATTTTTTTGAGCAAAGTAGGATGCATAATATGCCTTGAATGGATTCATACCACGATTTGTTGCTACTTTTGTATAGAGATTATGTCCTCACTAGATGATTTTACAATATTTTGTCATTTTGTGATTGTTTAGTTAATTAAATCTTACGACTAATTAATATTCCCTCCTATTCAAACGAATGTATCCATGGACCCGGACATAAGTTTTAAGGAGATGCTACTTTTTAGACTTTTTGTGAGGTATTCTTGGAACTTTTACTTCAAGTATTACTAATCTACAATTAAATGAGGTTGTTTAATGTGTTATTGTCAATGACATAAGTGTAATAAAAATAAGTCTAAGAGGATACCTTTGTCAACTTTTTTACCAAATAAGGAAGGGGAACATTGGATTGAATAGTCCGAAAAACAAAAGTGGGTACATTCGTTTGGATTGGAGGGAGTATGTTATAGATCACGATGGCGCCGTACTAAATTGAGTAATATATTTATAAATTAGTGTGCATTTCTATTCAGACCAATTCAAAGGCTGTTTTGGTTATGCTCATATGCGCAGCATCCGAAAATCATGGAAAGTCAACGTAATTGTTTAAAAAAACGAAAATCAAACCTCGCTAAAGGCAGTACCTACAAGATCGGACTACGTCTAGATTTATGGTCTCTTCACTCTTCCTCTTCTTTTTCTCCAATTCAGCTGTATATGCTAATTACTAAGGTAAATACTATATATTACTTCAATAACTCATAACTCTCTCATACGACGGTCCTACGCATGCTTGTTTTTGCAAAATGTGACAATTTTTTGGTCAATAATAACCACTTTTAGGATGTAGTGACAACCTTGAAAAAAAAAAATCATTTTCTAGTCCTAAAATATGGTCACTATTTATGAAAGAGTAGTCACTATTTATCAAAAAGTGGTCACTGCAACTGGTCGCACCATGCGACGGTCGCAGAGGAGCATTTGTGATATTACTTTCATTACATTTTAATTTAAGGACCCATTCCGCAAAAAATTAAATAGGTAAATTACTTTCCGACCAACTGGTCAATAATGAAGGTTTCCATTAATAGTGTATCCCAACTCTTTGAATATGTTTTTTTATGATCAATGAATTCCACATTTTCAGGTAATTCCTTGCCTATCTTGACATTTACCATGTATCTCGTATCAATAAATTGGCGACGCCCAATATTCTAACTCACATTCAACATCACAAGTATCAATTTTCAGTTTAGAAAGCATACCCTTCTATATGGACGCTGCTTTAGTCTTCTTCGCACCCACTTCCTGCTATTCCTCTTCATAAGTCGATTTGTCCGCATAAATGACATTAATAACTCTTTCCTGAGATTGAAACTCCGTAACGTAGCTGCCTTCGAAGATTCCTGAGCTACTTTCGTTACGATTGCACTAAACTCTTTACTATTTGGCATATTACTATTACTTTTATTGATATTAGGTGATGAACTACTGTTTTTGTGTTTTTGTAGTGTACTATTTTGAGGAACTACCCTCGCGAAAGCATAAAAGTAAACAAGTAATATGCAGCGGAATTTAGAAAATTTTTAAACTTTTAAAAAAGTTTCGCAGGAATTATCATAAAACAAGGTTCAAAAGAAATAAACAAAGTAGCCAAGTCGAATAGAGTCGACAAGCAACTATAAGGGGCATGACAATCCCAAAATTATACAATAATCCCAAAATGTAAGAGTCTAAACGGCTAAAGGTAAATCATCGTGGAACGACGCTTGCTAGCTCACACTAGTCTCACCCTATATAGCACCGACCTGTACCTGTTCATTCATTAAACATGAATGCCACAGTCAGTGGGGGAGTAACTCAGGGTTCTCCCAGCCATATCACATCAAAACGCACATATGCAAGCACAAAATCATATTTCATCATTCAGACATACATATCATGCCGGATACAAGAATAACATTACATAATAACCATATATAAGCATATGAATCATCAATCATATCATCATCATACAATAGGTATACCAATCTTGGCAGGGCAACCAACAAGAAAGGTTGTCACAATAACGAGTACTCATATCAATGAGGCGTCGTGAAAACCGTCAAGCAAGTACGCTATATGCAAATAACACCACCTCGTAAGGGTACGCCATTTGACGGCTTGGTCGATCAACGCATTGCGTTCGCCTCCCAACAACGTCGTCATATCCCCACTAACAACAATAGAATGTATCTTTATCGCTCCGACAATAAGTCTAACGAGTATAAGGGTACAAACGGGAAATTAGAGCTCAATATCATCCAACAACCAAGACTCGACGAAATACTCAAGATATACATGACTCAAATGAGCAAAACATCCAAAACCGGCACTAAGCATGTGAATAAATCACGTGAGATATAATATTGTCCTTATATAATTATCCAAGGTCATTTCATAAGATTATAACATAAACCAACCGTAGGAACCGTCTCATGTGAAGTCATGTGAAAAAGAGGAGAAAACAACTTACAGGGGGTCCCCAGCCAGTTAGGCAACCGGCAACCGGCCAAGGCAATTTGCAAAACTAAAAAAAAATTATACAGGGAATCCCAGCCGGTCGGCGGACCGGCGGCCAGTGGGCCGGCTGGGGGTTCCTTCACCATAATAAAATCAAACTAACTTCAGGGGCTCCCAGCCGGTCGGCCGGCTGGTGTTGGACTAAGTGTCCTCAACAATAGTGCGATCACTTAATTAAATCTCAATAAGAAGAATACAAAGGGATGATGAATATTATAGTCAGCTGGTCAGCATTAATTGGTAAGGATTGTCTCACTAGAGTTTGACGTTACTGTCTTATGACGGTAGTGATCACTTGATCCCTTGAGGTCACACCTAAAGGACAATCCTCTAATCATATAAGTTAATTAATTGTATAGCGATATAGATTAATTAATCCCTTAATTTGAACAAGTTTAAAGTGAGAAAAATATCTTATTGTAATATGATTAAATAAGATTCATTTTAGTAATTTAATTGTTATATTACTAAGAATGCATAATGTTTATGAAACATTTGAGATAAGCACAATTGGTTGATTATAATTACAAATGGTTGTAGATTATATTAACCAAATATGAGATAACCCATTTTATATACATGTGACTATAAAATATGACTTAAAATGTTAAGTCTAATTTGTTTGTTATGAAATTGCATTTAAATTCGTTAAATGCACATTTATAAGCTAAATTACATGTTACATGTCACATGTCACATTTGTGACAAATGACAAATTACAGAAGTTAAAATGGACACCCATATTACATCATATGCAATGGTTTTTAGTGGATAGGTTAAGGGTGATAATTAGTTGATTTGTATAATGGGTAAACATAATCATTTCACCTAAAACCTAGAACCTACTTTATTGCCTTGTTAAGACAAAAAGCATAAGCATGCTCACCACAATAGAGGGTGGCCGGTCCATGCATGCCCATAGTGAGATGGTTTTCTCCTTATAAGGATATTCTTGATCTCATATGAAAATATATACTTATCTCTCTACTTACAAATTTTCTTACTCTAAGAAAAAGCTTGCGAAGCTTCACTAAACTTGAGTTCATATTCTCTAATAAAATTACTAGTGTATTAATAAGAGTTATTAGATATATTATTAAGGGCTACTACATAGATATACTAGTGTAGTATTTTAGTAGTGATTTAAGGGTTGTCTTGGGTGCTACTAAGAGGAGTATTTCTATATTGAGACTAGGAGTTCATCCCTCACATAATAAGCTCAAGAACAAGATTTGGAAGGAGTCCAAATCTTGTGCCCAAAATCGTTTATAAACCAATGTAAGGAACACTTTTTCTTTTCTTACTTACCTTTTGTTATGAATGCATAAGATCCACATAGTTTAAGAGTAAACTAATTTTAAAACGTTATTAGAAATTTCTAATAATGGGTTTAAGAAACTTACAAGCGGTATCAAGAGTTTTGGTTGTTTCATGCATAATCGATTTATAGTTTTTTCGTGTTAATGTAACTTAAATAAAACTAGTAATTTGTGTTTTATAAGATAAAGACACAAAGTCATTTGCATGTCAATATATTCTGGTCCTAATATGATTTTAGGTCATTTTGATGATTTATGGAAATTTATATTGCTCAAATATGATTTTTGGTGATTTTATTACATTTTAATGAGTAAAATGGTGTTTAAAACACTAAAAATAGTTAGACATATCTTATGACCTTGAAATTTTTACACGACATCACATTTCACATTTTAATTACTGTATGTAAAGTTTCATGTGAGTTGGACTTATTTCTCATTATTTATGATTTTTATATGATAAAAATGGAATAAATGAAGGTTAGATTGTTAAAAACAGTTCAGCTTCGAATCTGACAATGAAACTTTAGTATATTGTCACATGAATGTTTTACTCACTGTCTGGAAAATAGTAGACGAATATGATTTTCTAGCATGATTTATGAATTTTTAATGTAAAAATGGCATAAATAGTGACTATATTAGCAACTATAGGTAAAATAAAGTTCATGGCATGAGAAAATTATCTCTGGTTGCATAAATGTCCCACATTTCAGATATAAAGTTGAAAATTTAATTAGATTAAGTTTCACATGCTTTATGTATTTTATTTGATAAAACCGCTAAAGCGCAACCGATTTTTCTCAAAATAAATTCGAAATTTTTAACCTTGATTTTTGACATTATGAGTGTAACGAAAATGTTCCAGAATGTACAAAAATTTAAAATTTGAAATTATTTTATTTAAATTTGGATTTATTTGATTAAAATATGATTTTAAAGTCTAATTATGAGCAATTATACAACAAGTTGAATTATTGTAAAAAATTAAGTAATGACTAATGTTTGAGTCCGAAGAGAGTTGGGATAATTAACTTGGACTTAAATTTGATTTAAGTATTATTTGGTGATTTTAAAATGTTATTATCACGCATTTCCATAAAACCGGGTTATATACGATATAAACCTTAAATAGGGCGATTTACCACTTAAAATGAGCATGTTTTATACATATTATGATGCTGCATTTTGAATGAATGAATGTCATTTTGGATTTATGTAATTTTGAATTATGTAGTTTTATACACTCCATAAATGATATATATATCAAACAACGAAAATTGGAAAAGGGAAAAAAAAATCGTACTAACTTGCCCATATAAGTCATTGACTTTCTTTTATGTACGGGTTAAATAATTTATAAATACCTAAAAAAGAGATTTTTTTTAGTAAAAGATAAACAACTTGAGTTTAGGATAAATAAAGTAAAGAGAAATTGTACCTATCGAAAGTACTTGGCTTTCATAGTCTCATGTAATATGCATGTAATAGGAAAGCTTTATGACGTTCCTAGCAAAGTTTTCGCCGGATGCTGATGGAGGTTCTTATCCCGCCCCATGATGTATTATCGAAAGCTTCCTGATGCATCTAGGATTGTAAGTATGCTAAAATCGTAAACGGACATTACAGAAACCCATATCTTACAAATTGTAGATGATAACCCAAAAAAATAATCCATAAGGCCATAAGAACTAACGGTGAGAGCAAATGAAGGGTTGTGAACATGGAGAAAATACGGATAGGTGAGTAAAATGAATACAAACTGTACAAAAACCCCATTTTTTGAAAAAAACTTACAGGAAACAGAAATACCTAAGAATTAATCAAAGTAAAATTATGAAAAAAAAGAAAATTGAGTGTGTGCAAATTATTATTTATTTTGTGATTTGTATGGAGACTATGGAATATCAGAAAGAAAATTGTGCTAAAGTATGAATTGAAATTAAATGAGGGAGGAAGTAAAGAAAATATTGCGTTAATAAAAGAAGATCACATCCCTTAATTAAGATTAGGAAGATAGCAGAATAATCCGTATTGCTTTTTTTGATTTGTTTCCTGTTTTAGTCGATTAGGTTAAGGTAGGCGGGAAAAAATTTAACGTGAGCAGGACACGTGTACAGTGGTTCTTCTTTTATAGTTATTATTATACAGATATTTTGTAATTATTTTTATTACGGAGTTTTCTAAAGACGGTGCCATTCGAAAAGGCGTTTCGAAAGAGACGGTGTCCTTGGGAAGCGTGCTTATGAAGTTCAAGGGACCAATGGAGTTGATTTCCGAATTTGTATTAGATTATTTGATTTTCTATTAGGAAGGCTATACTAGGAAATTTATTTGCTTGCATTTTATTTAATATGTTTGCATGTATAGCCAAATCGCCATAACATGACATGCATATTTTATCTAGTCTTCGACTGTGTCAATTAAAATTATCGTTAATTCATCGATTTAGTTCACTTAAACGAGATAGATAATAAATTGACATGACCTCTCATAATTAATAATTGAGATCAAGCGTTACCAAATAATAGAACCCATGAATCTCAATTTCACAAGGAAGTAGGCTCGGCTCTCATAATTAATAATCGAAATTTGGATTGACCTCAACGGTAGTATTCGCGACCCTAGCCGCATGTGTTCCAGGCTTAAGATAAATATTAAAGTAATATTATCGACCGAGACTTCTAAAGTAGAATCAATTAAAGAGTTAATCCACCGATTATGTTAATGAGGGATGAATCGGTTCACCGTGCCCAAGTTGATATGAATTTGGATCTCGGAATCATTTATAATAGTTGGGTAGAGGTCACTATTTAAATGTTAAACTTGTCTTAAAATGTTTACAAGTATTTAAAAACGATAAATGTTGACATTTCCTTTATGTCTTATAATTAGAATTTGTAGTCTTAATTGTTAATTCACAATGACAAATGCTAATTCATCCACCACCACCAACGCTCCTACTCTCACAAACGTTTCTTGGCTTCGATCCTTCATGGATTGTTGTAAATTAGAAAAGAACGGTGCTAATTTTGCCGATTGGGATGCGTAACTCCGCTTGGCCGCGGAAGGTGACGACAAGCTTCGTTACCTTACTGAAGCCTCTCCCGAAACACCTAATGAAAGGTCAACCGCCGCCGCAAGGCGAGCCTATGAGGCTTACCACAAAGAGTCCGCCGCGATCAAAAACGTTTTGATTTTCTCTATGGAGGCCTGTGACAACCCTCGCGAATGCGAATAATAAATCAAACAAACATGTGAATTATAATGCGGAAATAGGTAGTTTTTAAAAACTTTTATACATGCAAGTTAAATAAAACGAGGAGTGTCAAAATATTACAAACTAAGTACGGAATATACAATAAAGAGACGGGGTCTCTGAAAATGTTAGCAAAGAACAAGTGTTTAACCAAAACTAGCTACTATCGTCTAGAGGTGAACTTC
>JAIUZE010029454.1:0-11691 GCA_022085475.1 Heliosperma pusillum | reverse complement strand
TAATTTTCTTTTGGACGTAGAAGTTTAGGATTGTTGTGAAGACCATGCTTATGATTGTCTAATTGGTGTAAATAAGAAGTTTTGAATGATATCTTGAGGTGCAAAATACTTTTGAGGTTAAGTGACGTCTTGTGGTTTCCTATTGTGTGTTTGTGAGTATAGGCTTGGTGGAAAAGCATTTGGCTATAGTTCTTGGATTTAAAGATATGATCTTATCTTATGGTATCGGAGACTCGTTTGAAGTAGTAAGGTTTCGGTAAGTTGAACCATATTATCTTGAGGATTATAAATATGAGCGAGATTCGATGATGCGAGCTACGATGGAAATACCTTGAGACGTTAATGATGATGTTTGACTTGAGGTTGTACTTTGTTAATAATGAACTCGTGGGCTATATGATGTTGATAATGACGTTTTGTTCGGTGTTCTACCTTGTGGCCGTAGGAGTGGAAAAGAGATTAGTATGGAGAATTCCTTATTGGTTCTTCGGTTTTTGAAACCTTTGGGAATGTGTCAAATTATGGAGTTGAGAGAATGTTACTATGCTTGAGTTGCAGTTCCGCAATTGGGAATCCGTGTTATATGAAAGGCTGGATGAATTGGGTTGTAATCAATTTGTTAAATCTAGGTGTACCTTACTTTGATGATTGTGGTACGATGGTCTCTTGTAAGAGACTTTTGTTTGGGATGAGTTGCTTTACTATCACCCTAAGTCTGAAAGGAGAATTTTTGTGGATTAAACCTTAAACCTTTACTCGTGCCATTATCCCTTTTTCCTTTCCATTCTTGAATGTTTTTGTCAAGATTAATCTTTAAGAAATCGCATGCTCGCATCTTATTTCTTACTCAAATATCTTCATAACTCTACTATCTGCTTTGTCTCTTCCTTGACCTCGTTATTTTCGGCGCTCCTCTCTTGTAATCTCGTGCCTTATTTATTCCCGTGTTCTCCTTGATATTCCTTATCTCCTTGATATTCCTTGATATTCCTTATTTATCGTTTTCTATTTCGTTGCTCTTTCATCTTTTCTCTAGTGGATTGGATATTCCGTTTGTAAGGCTCATAGAATAAGTGTGATGTAGTTATGGATTCTTTAGCTAGAATATGTGTCCTTGGATTGAGCAAATTTCATGTTGTATTTCATCATGGGAAATAGGACTTAAGCTTTAGGATGAATCCTAATAGTGATAATGTATCCTCTCTTAGTGGTTTTAGATTTGGAGCTTGGTATTGTAGTGTGATTTTGAGAATTGAGTTGATCATGATAATAGTTCGTTGTTGTTGGGTATTATAATGGTTGCTTGGTATCTCATTTGGGAATTAGATGTCTCTAATTGGTGGATTCTAAAAGAGACTTTGCTTTAGGGAAATTGAGCCGGTACCCAAAGTTTGAGGAGTATTGTCATAAATGAAAATCGATTCATATTGAGTTTTAGATGAACTATATGATTTGAATGGCGGTCTGATTGCCAAGTAATTGGCCATTTGTGGTTTGGAATTAGTAACTCTCTTTTATTCTTTTTGGAATCATAGTTCGAGATTGAGAAATGTTCGTTGCAAGCTTTGGATAATGAATGCTCGGTTGTTATAGATTATAGAGTTAGAATAGTGAACCCATTTATCTTGAAGATTAGTAACCACCGTAGTTTGCTAATGTGACTATTTATATTTGAGGCTTCGAGCGTAGTAATGATCGAAATAAGGATGTTAGGGCGTATTAAAGAATTCTTATAAGAGATAATGGATTGTGGATTTTCCCTTGTCGTGAGACTTTGGATGAGCCTAGTTGGATCTTAGATAATTATGTTTGGTTGCGTGGATTGTGTTTTGATTTTCAAGGATGAGAAAGTTCATTCTAAATTTAGGATAATGAGTTTGAAGTAAATTGGATTAAAGGATTTCATGGTAAGTCCTTTACTTTGTGGTTGTTAGCGATCATGTTTCCATAGATAAATATTTTGTTGGTAGTTTCTAGTAAGAGTTTTGATGAAACTAATAAGATTAGAGTGCGTAATAAATCTTTCATGTGGATTGTTAGTTGTGGAGTCTACCGTGCCGATGGACCTTAGTAGATATTAATTGTATTCGAATAATTGGGATTTGTTACTCGAAGTTTCGTGATTATGAAATATTTTTGTAGGATTTCTGATGATTGAAAATGATGAGTTGCAAATTGGGTAAATTGCATTCTCTTGAGGATTTGGTTTATTAGTAGATTTAGTGAGGTCGAATTCTTGTAGATCTTCCTGCTGACTTTATCTTGATCTTCCTATCCCAAAGAGTTCGATTTGTTTCGTTTTTGCGTGTTTTGTATATATTTTGTTACTCTGAATTGTGTGTGAATTATACGAGTCGCTCTATGTACGTGTAATGTCCTGTTATTTGATTTTATCTTTGATAAAACCTTCAAATTTCTATATTATATTTCTAATTTAGCGTTTCAAAGAAGTCTAAAGATGGTTTTTGTACCTCCTTTTGGAAAAAAATAGATTTCTTTCGCTTTTATATTTGGATTTTACGTTTGGTTGGATGTTTGCACTTGTTATTGGAGACGTCTGATAACTAGTCCTACACTTACTAACACTTGTTTTTATTTTCGATTTCACTAATTCGACATTGATTTGATTTTTGATAGCTAGAGTTCTCGTTCGCGACGGGCACTCTTGTGATTCGTAAATAAAGTTTCGCACTTATGAAAAATTTCCTTAAACCGTTTTCGAGAAGAACATCATTTCATAAATGTTTTTCCCTTATAAAAGTTTTCATATTAATTTTGAAAACCGATTCTTGTCCTTGATGCTTTTGTTTTCTACTCTCAAGTTTCGAGGACGAAACTTTTTAAAAGGTGGGGTGATTGTAACACCCGCAAATGTACCCTATTTTTATAAGTAAAATATTTTACGGATACTTTTCAGCGAAATTTAGTTTTAATTTAGAATTTAATTTTCCGAGTCGAATTTAGAATTTCCGAGTTCGTATTTGGAATTTCCGCGAGATTTCAAGTAAAACCCGTCTTAAGTCGTCTTTGACTTTTCTTGACTTTTCCACTCACCTTTCATATACTCCCCCCTAAACCCTAACTCCCTCACACAAACACAACTCAACTCAACATTTCTTCATCACTAAGAAACCAAAGAAACCTTGCCTCCATTTTTTATCCGTCTTAGAATCGTCATAACTCATTCGTTTCTCGCTCAAATTCTCGTAAGTTCGTCTTATTCTTCCCCTCTTAGCTTCCTCTATCCGTATTGGTAATAAAATTACCGTCTTTCTCGCTTTTTAAATTATCCGTCTTTCTCAAGGTGAATGATATTCATCTTTTGTTATCTAATTGTAGGTGGAGACTTTTTAGAAATTGATTAAAGACGCGAAAAGGTAAACGGTGAAGGGTTACTCGATATCATTTACGTGTTTTATGTGTTTTTCTATGTTAGTAATCGTATTTAGATTAGGATTAGTAATCATAGGAATTGTGTTGTTGATGATGGTGTTGGAATAAGTGTCCTCCACAATAGTGCATTTATGTAATAAATCTCATTTGGAATATACGTGGCATGATTAGTATATTTTGATACTCCACGTCAGTTGATTAACGTAAATCGGTAACGCTTGGCTGACTAGAGTTTGACGTTATTGTCGTATGACGGCGGTAATCCACTGATCCCTTTAGGTCACACCTATAGGATGAGACCCAAATAGAATACTAATTATTTGTATACGATACAG
Source organism: Heliosperma pusillum (assembly GCA_022085475.1). Taxonomy (NCBI): domain Eukaryota; kingdom Viridiplantae; phylum Streptophyta; class Magnoliopsida; order Caryophyllales; family Caryophyllaceae; genus Heliosperma; species Heliosperma pusillum. The sequence continues at coordinate 7,963 of JAIUZE010029454.1, read as the reverse complement.
TTTAATTAGTGCATTACATATATTTGATATGTACGTTAAGTTACGAGAGTTATTTATTGGAAATTGAGTTGGGAACTCATTCCACTTAAGTTTATTAGTCAATTATACGATAACTGACTGAATAAATTTTACGTCTTATTTTAATACGATTAAATAAGATTTAACTTAGTAATTAATCGTTAAATTACTAAATTAGTTGAGGTTTTGAGATAGAGGTAATTAGTTAATTATATTGACAAGGAGTTGTAAAATAAATTAACTAAGCATTGTGGGACCCATTATATATTGATATAATGGTAAAATATTACTTAAAATGTTAAGTACATATTATTTATTTAATTGAGTCATATAATTGTTATATGATCAAATTAACACTTAATTATGCAAGATAATTAAGCATATGATTAATAAGTATTTGTGGGACAAATATCAAAAATCAAAATGGTCCATATTTGACACATGTGGACCGGTTTTAAGCTAGTAGAAAACAACAATGTTTATTCTCTACTACTACCACACTCCATCACATGATAATGACTTGTTATGACACAACTATCATTACAATTACTACCAACACTCAAAGTCTTTTGTATGTGAGTAAAATAAGAAAAATAAGAGCCATATATTGCTCAAAGTCACCGGCCATATGGCCTTGACATTGAACAATTGTTGTTCAATTTTTGATCACTTCATTTTGCTTATTTTTCCCACTTCTCTTTCTAAACTCAACTTCTCTCTAAACTCTCATATATACTAATATTCTCTACATATTACTAGTGTAGTAATACAATAATATTAGTAATATTTATCTTACTTATTATCTAGTTAATAATAAGGTAAGATTATTTGGGTTTAATCTTGGGTGCAACAAGAAGGAGACCTTCTACTTTGGAGGTTATTTTGGAGGATCATCCACTTAATTTCATGCTCAAGAACAATAAGAAAGAGTTCTTATTGTGCCCATATTGAACCGAACAAATCCCAATGTAAGGATGTTTTGGTCTTATCTTTTCTTTTATGCTTTCATATTTGCATGCATGATAACTAGATCCTAAATCATTAAGTTAATGTAATTTAATGAACTAATTATAGGAGTTTAATTAAAGGTCTAGGACTTTCATGTGGTATCAGAGCTCAATTGTTACATGCATGTCGATTTTAAGCATTAAAATCGAGTTATACGATAACTTGGGTAAAATTGAAAATTTGTGTTAAAAATTGGTTTGCACGAAATTTTTGGTTTGCATGCATACCTACTGACCTCAAAATGGTTGGGGTCAAATTTGGTGATTTTATGGATTAATTTGCTATTTATTTTGATTTATGGCCTTTAAATCATGTTAATATGCATATTTTATGTTAAAAGTTAACAAAATATAGTTGCATGTTGATTCTGGCCATGAAATTTTGACATGATCTCACATGCATGTTGTACATACTGTATGTAAAGTTTCGTGACTTTTAAGTAAGTTTTGCATGATGATTGATTTTTATAAGATAAAAGTCAATAAAGTGAGATTATTATGATCATAAAATTGAAACGTCCTTTTCTGGTCTTGAAAATATTTGGTACATTTTATAATCTGATTTATAACATGTTGGTGAAATTTTATAATTTGTTTCACTATTTTACTATATTTAATGGTTTTTATTTGATAAAACCGTTGAATACTATGTTATTTGTTCATAAAATTTATTCAAAAAACTTGGACAAATTTTTCTATTTTTAGAGTTCCTGGAAATGTTCCAGTATGTACAAAATTTTTGGTTTCAAATTTTTATGAGTTTTATATTTTATTTTGGATTTATTTCATTAATGATGATTAAACCTCTATATTTAGCAAATACGATCAATTCAAACTAATTAAATATAAACAAAGTTAGTGGGGACTAATATTGAGTTCTAAATCAGTTTAGACAATTAGTTTGAGCTTAAATACGATTTAAGTGTTGATTATTGATTTTTAATGGGTAAAAATCGATAAAATCCATAAAACCGAGCTAGAATGAGCATGATAAGTATCAAGGGCGATTTTGGCATGCTTTTTACAGCATTTTATTTATGTTGTTATTTTTGAATGAATGAATGTCATTTATTTAATTTTTAATGCAAGTTGTACCTAGTATGGCCTAGATTATTTTAATCGGTATTACCCGTAATGTAAGGGAATACTGATTCGGTTGTAATTTTATTTGCGATCTCGTATCGCCGTTTGTAATAATTTAATTTCATTTTTAGATCAAATGTATAATAGGAATTTTTTTTGAATCTTTTGTAATTAATTATTATGAAGACAAAGATTCCCGAAGTCGGTGTTCCAAAAGACGGTGCCCTTTTGAAGTATGTTCATGAAGAGGCAAAGGGCCAAGGTGTTGGTTTCCGATTTTGTAATCTTCTAGTTAATTAGATTAGCTAGGTGGCCATACTAGGATTTATTATTTCCCTGCTTTATATTTTTCCGCTCATGCCAAAATCGCCAACATGCATTTTTATTTCTCGATTGTCAATTCAAAGTTATTCAAAATTCACCGACTTAGTTTGTGACACCCTCAAATTTGCGGAAAGAAAAAAAATAATTTAAATACATAACGAAGGGTGTCATAAATAAAAAGGGTCATTACAAAACGGAAATAATATTATACATAAGAATTATACAAGACGGGAGACATATCTCCCGTATAAATACGGAAATAAAAAAGTGTATAATAATATACAATCTAAGAACCGAATATAGGTCCAAGGTAATACTTCGCTCGCTAGCTCGTCAATGTACCCAAGTATGCATCACCACCTGTTCGACCGCATTAAATATAAACACGGAAGCCACAGTCAGTGGGGAGTAACTCCGAGTTCTCCCAGCCACGAAATGTCGAGTTTAATGAAACATGAATAACATAAAAGCAATGTATATGGAAAATACAAAACCTTAAACATATATGATATGCTTTTCATGTTATGAAACAATTAACTAACATATAACCTATCATATGAAAGCTATCATGTGAAACCGATAATAAAATATAACAAGAGGTAGGGAAGCTGGTATGCTAGCTCAGAGGTTACCCTGTAACGTGGCCATGATACACTCAAACCCTAATCAACACGTAATCATGTGAATCAGTTAACAATCGGGAATCCAAGCTCTATCAATCTTAGCCGGCTTGCATCTCACCTTCTAAAACTCATAGAATCATACAAACATGAAAGACCAATACTTCTACAAACAGGCATAAGTTCTTAGAACCGTCAATAGTCATCTGTAACTCGAGGCTATACCACAAGGTAGGAAAACATCCTAGTCCTAGACTGATCAAACCTAGCGACAACAGCTATTCCGTTCCCCGTCCCATGACATAACCGTCTATGAGAAACTCTACTAGGCGACCCCCTAAGCAGAGATGGCTAGTACTTAAGCTTGCTCCATTTCCAAAGTGGAACTAGGCAGCCATGCCCCGACTTGGATATAAACCCACCAAGCCGAGACACAAAAGCTATCATCAGGTGAACATATACTCGTTAAAGACAGTACTGGCCTATCTATGTCATGGTCCAAGCTACTCATTTAGAATTAGAATGATCAAGACGCCATATACTCATAATTCTCTATGGGTACTTAGTCAAACAAACACGCACACCAACCATATAATAAAACAGTCACGGAAAAACATCCTATCATGTGACTAATTGCATATCAATAATAATCAAAGATCATATCGCCTCATATCTACTAAGGCTAATTCATTAATTAAATACAACCATACTTGAAGACAAATCCCCGACCCGAGTCCCGCGACGGGTCATCAGTCAAATCGGGGCTGACTAGATCTTAGTTTGACCAAACCCGTTGGATCAAACGGGCTAGAAACAGAGTCTTTATCACATAGACATAGACATAAAAATCAACATATTCAATACATGTTATTTCATTAAAAACTTCTAACATGTGAAATATTAAACATTTCCGAAAACCCGATTGACTACAAGGATAGTAAATTAAACTATAAACTCGTATTATAATTTCTAACATGTGAGAAATATTAATTTTATGAAAAACCTTTTTAATTAAATATTTTACTTATTAATATTTCCCGCTTGCTAAATATTACAAAACACGATAAAAATGACGATAACTCAAAAACCGTCCCAAGTCCCAAAGTGGGACCCACGGGCTGAGTTGGGCCGGACCCCACATGGGCCTGGATGGGCCCACGGGCCTGTTTTGGCTAAAAATGGCTGTTTTGACAATTTTAATAAAAACCGTTTCTAATTATTTCCCGCATGCTTATCATAATTAAACCCCGTCAAAACAACCACATAACAATCAAACATCGACACAACCCAAAGACCAAAACCCGGACCCACCTTGGACCAGCCCAGACCGGCCTGGACCGGGCCTGAACCGGCCTGGACCGGCTGGTTTTGGGTCCGGTTCACTGTCCACCTCCACGGTTCAACCACCACCCATTCCACATCAATTCTAACATGTTTTAATTAATCAAACCATTATTTTAACAACCCATTTTAACCATCCAACATACAAAAATCATCATCATGAAGAAATCATCCAAAATTCATAAAGAACACTAACATATGAAAAATTTCCTAACAACTTAAAAATCATCACTTAATAAAAATCATCAAAATTCATCAAGGACACTAACATGTTTATAAATTCATACAACACAATAAAATCATTACTTATCATGTTACTACCAAAATCATAAAAATATGAACCAAAACAAAGATGCACCAAAATTAAAAGAAACAAAACTAAAGCTATGTTACTAACTAAAGTCATACATACCATAATATGAACCAAAACTAAAACCTAAAGGCTATGTGACATTAATTCGTCGAGTAAATCGGAATTGTTACCTTAGCTAGACAAAATCACTTAGCACAAAAATAATAAGAAGTATATAAATAAGAACCCTTCTCCTAATCTTCACCCAAAATATACGAGTCTCCAAACTCGTCTTCAAAATCTTCCCCTATAAAAATATGACAAGAAAAACATTATTAGCACATAAACTAAATTTCTCATAATTAAAGTGTTGAAAACGATCTTGACGGAATTGAAAATAAACCGTACGTGAAGATGGAGAGCGAAGAGGAGAGTCTAGAAATATAAAGTAGGAAGGATTTAATTAAGAAACGAAGATTGTATGAAGGTTTTGCTCAAGAACGATGAAGAACAAATGATGAACGATGAAGAACACGAAGAACGATTAAATAAAGTGATGTTTTGATCTTTATTTGATTTGTTGAAGGATGAAAAGTTGTTTGTGAGTTATGATGGGTGGTTGGAGCCGTGTAATTATAGGCCAATAATGATGTCGGATTTTGAAATTGTTGTTACGTAATTGACTCGCGTTTACTACTTGTTCTACGGTAAACGATTAAATATAATTAACGATAAAGTTAATTATAACAAATATCTAGATATTATGATTATTGTATCAAAAGAAATGAAAATATCATGGCTATTAGAGGACTTTTTGAGCCGTGTGGTATGGTGAAGGATCGGTCTGATTTCGAGCGTTTTGCGTAATTTTCGTTAATTGATCGATAAAGTGAAATAATATCTAGATATTATAATATTATAATTAAAAGTAATGAAATATCAAGCCCTATTAGAGGACTAAATGGACCGTGTGGTATGGTGAGACAACGGGTCTGTTTTTGCTCGATTTGCGTAATTTTCGTTAACGGACCGATAAAGTTAATAAATATCAAGATATTTTGATTAGTTTAATCAAAAGAATTAAATTATCTCATGTGAGTGGAAAACGATGACATGGGCGCGTGACTCATGCCAAAGTCGAGTTTCGATTTTGTTGCGCGCATTACGATGCGTCGGAAATAGTTAAATGACGTTCGGTTAAAACCGTAAACGTTATTCTTTAAATTACGAATAAATTCAAAATAATTATATTAAATTATGATAAATCTTAATAAATCTAAATAAAAATAAATCAAAAATATTATTTTTTTAAATAAAATTTCGGTCTTCATACTTATGAGACGAGTCGGGAAAAAGTCAACGGAAGTCAAAGTTGACTGAAAAGTCGAGAAAAGTCGAAGATGACTTAAAAGTCAAGAAAAGTTTAGGACGACTTAAAAGTCAAGAAACAGTCAATGACGACTTTAAAAAGTCAAGGAAAAGTCAAAGACGACTTAAAAGTCAAGAAAAGTCAAAGATGACTAAAAACGGTCTTTTCATGAAATCTCTCAGAAATTCCAAATACGAACGCGGAATTTCAAAATAAGACTCGGAACAAAAATTCCTATTTAAAAAACTTAAGTTCTACTGAAAAGTGTTAGTAAATATTTTTACTAGAAAAATTGGCATTTTTCGGGTTGTTACAATCACCCCTCCTTTTAAAAAGTTTCGTCCTCGAAACTTAAAAGAAGGAACGTAACATATATGTAGGTCTATTTCAAAACTGTTAAAAAATATACTTGTAATAAACATACTGAGTCTTATCAATGGTACGGAAAGTTCTCATCTGCAGTTTAAGAACATCGACGTTCCAAATCAAAGACTTTAAAAAATACATTTTCGCATCAATTTATGAGAAACTAGTTATCGAACGTCTCCAATAACGAGTCTCAACACTCCTTGACGGTAAAATACTTGAAATCATAAAATATTTCCAAAAGCTTTTAGTTCGGTAATAATTCTACTATCTATGCCTAAAATTTCTAACTAAAACTTATAGTAATCTATCTATAAGAAGCGATATTTGATAGAAGGAACGGAATATTCGAAAAATAAATCGAATAGAAATAGGAAAGGAAGAAAGAGATTTACCTCAAGCAAAGAGCTCGGGATATTTAGCTAATATTTTAGCTTCGGGTTCCCAAGTTTCTGATTCGACGTTTCCACAACGCCAAAGGATACGAACTAAAGGTACCACCTTGTTTCGGATTTGTTTGTTAGCCCTTTCAAGTATACGAATCGGCCTTTCTTCCAAAGCCAAATTAGGTTCCAAGTCCAACACTTCTTCTTGAATAATATGACTCGGATCACTGATATACTTCTTCAATGGCGAAACATGGAACACATCATGAACTTTACTCAAGTTCGGAGGTAATTCCAAACGATAAGCAACAGGACCAACTCTCTTAAGCACACGAAACGGTCCAATATATTTAGGACTCAACTTTCCTTTCACTCCAAACCGTTTCACTCCTTTCATTGGTGACACTTTAAGGAATACACGATCATCAACATCAAACTCAAGTGGTCGACGACGAACATCAGCATAAGATTTCTGTCTATCTTGAGCGGCCTTCATTCGCTCTCGAATGACTTGAACTTGATCAATCGTTTCAGTAACTATGTCGGGACTCAATATATGATCATCCTGAACTTGATCCCAACAAACCGGACTACGGCATTTCCTACCGTATAACGCCTCGTATGGTGACATCTTGATAGATGCATGATAACTGTTGTTATAAGAAAATTCCACCAAAGGCAAACACTTCTCCCAAGATGTATGAAAGTCTAAAGCACAAGCACGAAGAAGATCTTCCAAAGTCTGGATCGTTTCTCTAGTTTTTTTTCTGACCATCAGTAGCGGCATGAAAAGCTGTGCTCATCAACATTTTACTACCCATGGCTTCTTGCAACGCCGTCCAGAATCGGGAACTGAATCTCGGATCACGATCTGAAACTATATCTTTAGGAACTCCATGGTAGCGTACTATCTCTTTCACATAAGCATCAGCTAAGACCTCTATATTCCAAGTTTCTTTGATAGGCACGAATCTGGCACACTTGGTTAGACGATCTACAATAACCCAGATAGCATCCTTTCCACTAGAAGTCTTAGGTAAGACCATCACGAAGTCCATAGAAATAGACTCCCATTTCCACAGAGGAATTTCCAGAGGTTGTAGCAAACCTCCGGGTCTTTGATGTTCGATCTTCACCCTCTGACAAGTAAGACATTT
>JAIUZE010029453.1:0-10575 GCA_022085475.1 Heliosperma pusillum | reverse complement strand
TCTTTTAGAGACTCGTGTGTTTGTACTACTTTGATTTTAAAATTCGTCACTGTTATTCTGCCAGAACATACACAACTTGTCTCTTCCAATCATTGGCGAGGAATCAGCTCACCGTGTCCTGCACGCTTCGATCTATAAGGTCTGCATTCTCTATTACAATCTAGTATTTCTTTTTACTGAACTTTATACATATTATGGGACAGTACCATCATCTGATTGTTTACTGGCTGCATCTTGTTGAGTTGTGTTAGTCCTTTCTTCCTATTATAAAGTAATTTACCTGAATCACACACAAGCATCATTAGTAAATCATCTAGTTGCTTTTGAGCATGCATGTTCTTTGTTAATTTTTTCAGTGAAGTGTTTGGAAGCGTTTTAGCTCTATTCCATGATTCTAAAGTGGTGAACATAATCATTCCTTCAGATTCAACGACCTGTCTGTACAATATATTATTTTCATTTTGTTTCTCACTTTTATTAAGAGTTTCTTTGATTGATTTTCTATATAGTGATGAATTTTTGTGTGACTTTGTTTTTAAATTAGAATGAAAAACGTGCACCTGATAAAAATTGATTAGGGAAGGAATAAATGAAGGGTTCATGTGAGTGACACAGACAATCATGTCAAAGGTAGAGTTCGTTACTGAGTCTTCTTCTTATCGGTTTGACCTTCCTTCATTTTGGTCGAAATGAGAGCGCATAGGAGAAAGTAATACCTAAAACTGGTGTAAATAGTGGGGTTTAAAGGCTTCAAGTTGTTGAATATAGGCCAGGGAGATGGGTGTGCTATACCAAGGGGACGGGTAGTTAGAGTTAAAAATCTCCATAAAGGAAAAAGTCAAATACTCGCCGGAATTTTTATCAATTTTTAACCAAAATCGTTTTTGATGTAACTTTTGGAAGAGAAATATATAAAAGGCTGGTGGATTTTTTTTATTTAGAAAAGGTGGTATAGAGAAGAGGGGAGTTCAAGTTTCTCTTAGTCAATGACAACTGATTCATATTGGACGTTGTAACTTTCAGTGATTGGAGTATAGGGAAATTTGGGCTGATCAGAATTAGGCCGATGAGCTTTAAGAATTGGGAGGAAGAATTAATCAATTATCAGTAATATCCCGTATCACATGTTCCAAGCAATCATCTTTCATATTAAAATTTGAAACAAGTCCACAAAAGTATTTCATTGAAAGGTCCTACAAATTGTTTTAAATTTCCCTGGGAGGATGTTTTAATTGGCCTTCCATCTATGCATATCAATTAATGTGAAACTTTATCTCGTTTTCTGGCATTAGATTGCTTTGTCAAAGGATCTTTGTCGCATGATCATCATATGCTCTGGAGAACTCGCCAAGTTGAGTGGTGAATTTGATCACGGAAAGTTGGCTGGACATAAAACCAAGGGTTTGCATTGCTTTGTGCTGGACACATCAATATTCCGGAGGAGGTAATATATGGAAATTGCAGTCTGATGATATTTTTTTTACTAGTTAAAATGCCTAAAATACTGATCCCTAACTTTACTTTTGAGTGTATGCTTTTTCATTGATTCACTTCATGCTGATAGTCCTTCAACATGCTTTCGCAAGATCCTATTTTAGGATTATGTAGTCCTAGATATACCTTATGAGTGCTCTGTACCTTTACTGCATTTTTTAAAATCTGTATTGTGCATCATCTACCTTTGTCATTAATAATTTACTTAAGGAGTAACAATGTGCAATATCAAAGCCCGCAAAATGCAATGAAGATTCATTTACACCACTATAATTTTTGAAGGCACACTTAGACATTCACAATATCCCATGATGCGTAATTAAGCTTTTCATATATATATATATATATATATATATAGAGCAAAGATCAATTGAGTCCACCCCCTTCCCTAGAGTCCTTGAGTCCTATTTTGGACCATTGGATGAAGGAGGATGGGTGGCTGAGATTGGTGCTCCCAAAAGGTAATTAATGGCTTAATTTCCCACTCTCTCTCATCTTTACTAATTAACCACTAATCCCCACCCTAATTCAATATATAACATTTTTCCACCCACCTACTTCTTTCTCATCACACATAATATCATTTCTCTTCCTCTCTCTAAAAACCCAAATAAATCAAAACCCAAATAAATCAAAATCCAAATAAATCCCTCCTTCTACTATCCTCTCACTCACCAACCTCCACCCACCCAACACCACCCCCACAAACACCATACCCGACACACAAACACCAACCACCAACACCCACCACCGCCAAAAGTTTCGGCCCACTGCAACCACCACCGACACCACCCTCCTACCTCACGCATCCCCGCCTCCCTCCTCCTCTCCTCCGCTGCCGCGCGCCTCCCTCCTCCTCTCCTTCATCTTTTTTTTTTTTCCAGATCCGGTTGGTTGGGTTGTGGTGGTGGTCTTGTGTGTGTCGTGGTGGTCTTGTGGTGGTTAGGGTGGTCATATATGGTGTCGTGGGTGTGTAGTGGTGGTTAGGGTGGTCAGATCTGGTTGGGTTGTGGGAGGTGGCGGTGGTGGGGGGGCTGTCAAGGGTGGGCTCGGTGGTGGGGGGGCTGTCAAGGGTGGGCTCGTTGGTGGGGGGCTGTCAAGGGTGGGCTCGGTGGTGGGGGGCTGTCAAGGGTGTGCTCGTAGGTGGAAGATGGTGGTGTTGTCAATGGTGGGTTTATTGTGTTTATTTTTTGGTTTTCTTGTTGGTATTGTTTGTTTTTCTTTTATTGTTTTTCAGATTTAAAAAAAATGTGTCAAATGTTGACGTCTATTAAAGTAACATATATTGTCTATTAAAGTAACACATATTATCTATTAAAGTAACACAAATTCTTTATTAAAGTCACATATATCGTTTATTAAAGTAACACTAATTATTAATTCTAGATCTGAAAAAAAAGGTGTCAAGTAATAATGACTTCTATTAAAGTAACACAAATTCTCTATTAAAGTTACACATTTTATTTATTAAAGTCACATATATCGTCTATTAAAGTTACACATTTTATTTCTTAAAGTCACATATATCGTCTATTAAAGTTACACATTTTATTTATTAAAGTCACATATATCGTCTATTAAAGTTACACATTTTATTTATTAAAGTCACATATATCTTATATTATAGTAACACACATTATTTATTAAAGTAACACAAAATGACCTTAAAAGTTACACTTGTTGATGTCAGATTTGTTTCTTTTTTTAGTTTTTACTCTTGTTTTCAACTTTTTTTTCTAGATCTACCTTTTTCTAGATCTACCTTGCTTTTTACATAGTTTTTATTACAGTTACACTCATAAATGACTACAGTTACACTCATTCAGGACTACAGTTACACTCGTAGAGGACTACAGTTACACTCATAGAGGACTACAGTTACACTCATAGAGGACTACAGTTACACTCATAGAGGAGTAAAGTAACACTCATAAATTTGTAGTAAATTACGTAGATTCAACAAGTAATAAAATTCAAAAAATTTCACTCAAAATGACCTAAAATTACTAAAGTTACACTCGTAAAATATTAGAGTTACACTCGTAAATCATCAAAGTTACACTTGTAAAATGTTAAAATTATATAAATTCAAATTTTTATGTACAAAACTGTCTTAAAAAAAATTAAAGTTACACTCCTAAAATGTTAGAATTATACTCGTAAAATGTAAAAAAATATATAAATTTAAGTTTATAAGTAATAAACCGTCTTAAAAAAATATTAAAGTTACACTCGAAAATCATCCAAGTTACACTCGTAAAATGTCAAAATTATATAAATTCAAATTTTTATACAAAACCGTCTAAAAAATATTAAAGTTACACTCGAAAATCAGCAAAGGTACACTCGTAGAATGTTAAAAGTATATATATTCAAATTATTATATCAAAACCGTCTTTAAAATTTAAAGTTACGCTCGAAAATATTAGAGTTACACTCGAAAAGTATTAAAGTTACACTCGTAAGGTGTTAAAATTTTTTAAATTCAAATTTTGTATACAAACCGCCTTAAAAACTTAAAGTTACACTCTAAAACATTAGAGTTACACTCGCAAGCATCAAAGTTACACTCATAAATCTCAGCAGCTAAAAAGTGCTAAAAAGTGCTTAAAAGTGTTTAAAAAGTGATTAATGTAAGCTAGAGAGAGAAAGTTAATTAATTAGTGCATAGGTAATTAATTAGTGATAAGTGTATTTTTTAATCTCCCAAATCTCAGCCATCCATCTCCCTCATCCAATGGCTAGGATGAGGACTCAAGGACTCTAAGAAAATGGTGGACTCAATTGAACTAAGCTCTATATATATATATATATATATATATATATATATATATTCAGCTCTTTATAGGTACCTTATCCATCCAAAGGCATACCAAGCTATAACAAAGCTTGGCCACTTGCAAATATTTTGTTGTGCAGGATAGTTTGTCACTTTGTCCTCCTGTTCTAATTCCTAATCATAAATAAATTTTTATCAAATCAGAGAATTGCCCAAGGTGGTTTAGACCGTGAGTAAGAAACTAATTATTGGATCAGTTAAAAGGCTTGGAGGGTGACAAATTGATGAGATGCTTAGGGTTTCGGGAATAATTTAGAAGTCTTGGATTAGGGTTACTGAAGGGGATGTGGCTACTTGGGATTGAAGAAAATATAATTTTAGGTTTATTTCTTGGAACTTTTTTCTTTGATTTTGAATATATCTTTGTTCTTTTCCCAAGGCTTACTGTTACTTTTTTCTTCTCACCTCATTGTATCTCCTCCTAACTTCCACTCAAAGGGTGTATGTGGATAGCATTTGACGAAGGGAAGAGAGAAGAAAGGAATTAAAGGAAGGGAAAAAGAGGGAGGGGGATAAGGAATGGGGTAAGGAGAATTTCCCTTAAAATATTTCCTTTATTGGAGGCAGTTTGGTTTACCTTATAGAAGGAAACATGGATCCCTCCATTTCCCTCCTACTGTATTTGCTAGTCAAAAAAAGGGAAATTGTGTACCTCCTCTTTCTCTCCCCCTTTCTCTCAAATCTCCCCATCCAAGCAAGCTCAGGGTTTATCTTTGTGCTTATGAATAGTATTCTCTTCTGCTCACTCTTTCTCTCTCGTATCTTGCTTTGTTTACTCTCTTGTTTCCCCTCTTTCTTTAGATTTCTTTTTGTTGGAATGTAAGAAGAAATCCACATTTATAGTCCCACATTGGTCGTGGAGTAGAGAGTTGCTCACTTTATAATGCCTAGGAATTCTCCTCCCACTGGCAATTGGTTATAGGAAAGATGAAGTTCCCTTGGGCTTGTGAAGTGGCCACCCTTTCTCCTTTCGGATATGAACATGCCCATTTTAAATTATAACCCCAGGCCATGTTTGTCTGGGCATGAATCTAACAGGATCTGTTCTCACTCCGGTGCGCCCCCATGGGGTTGTCGTGGGTTTGTTAAGTGGGCTTCACATGTAGGGGGAATGTTGTAAGAAGAAACAAACATGTGAAGTCCCCCATTGGTGGTGGAGTAGAGAGTTGCTCACTTTGGGGTCCTCCTCCAATTGCCAATTTGTTTTAGAAAGGATGAATTTTTCTCGAGCTTGCGAAGTGGGCACCCTCTCTCGTGCCGGGTTTGGCCAAACCCATTTCAAATTCTAACATAACGAAAATACCAAGGCATTGTTGAATTGTTGTAATAAAATTTTTTATCCAATAAAAATGTCACTTACCCATTGCCAAGATCATAATTGAGCTGAAGAGTTGATATTTTGATATGCAGGAAAAAAGAGCTTCATCAAGTTGCTCAACAGGCATCAAACGTCAAAGATTTGACAGAGGTCATTCGAGCATCACTTTCAATCATGTATAAGCAATGGTGTGATGCCATGCAGATGTTTCATGACAAATTTCATTCTCTATCTACACTTATTGTTAGCAACGGTAACTTACTGAATAAAATATTCGTAACTTTATATCAGCTTCCCAGTAAATTTATGGCTTTACGAAGAACATTTCTTTCCATTTGCACAGGACTTGACTCCTCACCTCAAGAGGAGCTTTTGAGTCTTTTGGGTGGTGCTCGAACTAGTCCACCAGTTCATCAATTTTTGGTCAATTCTTTAGGTGAATTGGTATGTATGATGAACTTCAAGAGTTAGGCCTTGCCTGGATAGAAAATGAGAGGGAAAGGGTGAGGAGGGGGGAAGAGGGAAGCGAAAGGGAGGGAAGGGAACAAAGAGGGAATTTTCCTCCAAATCTTTTCTTTGATGGAAGGGAAATAAATTGCCTTAGAGGAGGGATATAAAGGATTCATTTCCCCTCCCTTCTAAATCCCTCCACCTCCATTTTGCTACCCAAACATCAAATCCCTCTTCTCCTTTTCCCTCCATATCCCCCAATCCAAACACACCCTTAAAAATATGTTTATCAAATCATACTATATTTCTGAATAGGGTCTCAAGCGTGTAATGAAGTCTGTATCCAGTGCAGGAAAAGAGCTACAGCTCATTCTCCTTGATCATATCCAGGTCCCCCCTTTCTTCTCTCTTCTATCACGCACATCCATCTTTTCAAGTATATGAAAGCTCGGCAATGCGTATTTTTTTACCCCCTTCTGGTGGGATATTCTCAAAATTCTAACGTATCTATTAAACAGAAGGCTATTGGTTACAAGAACTGCTTAAATATAGGACAAAGAGTTCTAAGGGGAGGAGGAAAGATATGTAGTACAGAACTCCTTCCACTGACAGGGGTTGAAATATTTAACACCTTCGGAAACTCTTATTTGAGATATGATAGCTACAAAGGATAGAAACCACTCTAGTCGTCAGAGAGTCCTTTAGATTGTTGGGCCCGACTCACATACAAACACTGATGACCAAAAATAGCAATAAGCTTACACATTAACGTGCAAGTGGAACAACAAAAGAGTCTGAACTTGAAATATGGAATAAATGGTAAATAGAGGGCATGATGAAAACTCAGGCAGCATAGAGTAAAAGAGCTTCCAACTAATGCCATGTATTAATAGTTAATCCGAGTACACATTGAAAAATCCAGGTTACGCTGATAATATAGGTTACTGGGGGTTAAAGCAACTCATTTCACATTCCTCTAAAGCAAACTCTTTAGAATAACTAAATAAGAAGCCTACCTTACATGGGTTATTGAAGGAACTTCAAATCGAAAGTTGAAACTAAAGACAAAGTTCTTACTCTTGTTGGTGAATCTTTTTTGTAAAGACGATTCTATTCAATGATAAAACCAGCATTTACAAAACATACGATATGACCTGGCTCAGGTATTCCTGGCAGAAGTACAGGGTATAATTCTTGTACTCTTGATTCCCACCTGTACTGTCAGACTGTTAGTAGCTACTCCT
This sequence comes from Heliosperma pusillum, assembly GCA_022085475.1. Lineage (NCBI taxonomy): Eukaryota > Viridiplantae > Streptophyta > Magnoliopsida > Caryophyllales > Caryophyllaceae > Heliosperma > Heliosperma pusillum. The sequence continues at coordinate 3,230 of JAIUZE010029453.1, read as the reverse complement.
TTGTCAGTAAATTCTCTTATTAGGTTGGTTATTAGCATTATAAAAGACATTCTGCGTGGCGGAAGAATAATATTTGAATAGTAACTCTAGCTGTGCTCTAATTATTTACCGAAGAAATACTCGGCCACATCAGTAAGTTGGCAACACAATGTGGTACTTCTTTATCTGTCTTTGTATACAAGGCTGTTTAATGTTTGCGGATATGTTTGGGTGAAGGGAGTAGTGTGAAGAGTCAAGGGCGAGATCACCTAAGAGGGGGAGGGGGTGAATTAGGTGTATTTAAATTTTAAGTTTTATTAAAGCTTCTTTTAAAAGCTATTAGATCACTAAGACACTACTTAGATGAAAGGAGAAGTTGATACTTAGAACTAGAAAGTTAGAAGTATTCAACTACGATTCAGCCAGTAAATGTCACAGTGAAATCAATAGTGAAATCAGAATGCAGCGGAAATATTAAAAACGAAATAGACAAAACTCAAGGATGTTTTTTAAATTGGTTCGGTCACTACTCCGCGACCTACATCCAATGTTATCTTATTAATCATCTTTGAAGTAAACTCATACAAACAAAGACCCCGATTAATAAAACAACTCCCCAACCTACTCCGGTTGCTATTTGCTCAATGCTACTCCGCACCAAGACTTATGCTCAAAGCTACTTTGCTAAGAGACTTCCCCAACTCGTTTGAGTTGCTAATTGCTTAAGATAGTTTTATCTCAAGACTAGTTCTACTCGGTTTTCACAACACACGAATCTCAAAATGTTCACTTGAATGAACGGTGGAGATAATCGTTTAAGTACAAATCGAGATCATTGAACACAATACATGTTTTGTTGCAACGAACTAGCTCTTTTAAAAGACAAGAAAATATTTTGCAAAAATAATTAAGTATGAAGTGTTAACCGTTTTCTTGCAAAAATAGTTTACTAGATTAAAACTCAAAGTCTTTTAAGCTTGAAAATGTTTTGTTGTTGCTTGCTTGTTCAAATGAAATGAGTGTAGTATTTATAGTGTAAGATAGAGTGTACCTTACAATAAAAATAATACACTACTATGAAGTACAAGTGTTTAAAATAATATAAAAGTTGAAGCTTGAGCAACAATTGAAGTGCCAAAATGAGGCAGCCAAAACCGTGCATAAGTAACCAAGTTTACTTGAGACTTTAATTTTTCAGCCACATTTTAGACAAAAAAAGGTTAGACTTTTTATCAAGAAAGACTATAAATGGTGATGTTTATTGGGACCATAAACATTACCAAAGATAGTAAAAGTAAGCAACCATATTTAGCAAGCGTCTTCTTCTCCAAGACAACAAAAACTTCCTTTCAATTATAAGGATCAAACCAGAGATTTCAGCAAGGCAAAAAAGTTAATCAAAGATTTTGAAAGCAATTTTCAAGAGAAATAATTTCGAAATACTTGAGAGCCAGAAACCACAGTGACATATCACTGTTAGTTTTGAAGTACAAAGACATGTATCAAGTTCAACGATTTCTTCTTACAACATTATGACATTAACAAAGACAATCTTCATCTTGATCATTCTTGGACATCTTGATTAGCACATGGAGCATTCCATTACTATAAGATTAAAACTCAAAGAGGCACACATTAAATAAACAAATAAGACTAATTTGTTTTAAGGCATCATCAACAAACTAAGCTAGAATTTCCATTGTCGGGTTTATTTAGCGGAGTTGGTGCAATTTTATGCCACGGTTAATGTAGATTTGGCATTAGGGAAATTGACCGCTACTATCAACAACAAACCTTTGGTTCTCACTATTCAGAGTGCAGGTGATTTGCTAGGCGTACCTATTGATGGGCTGTCTTCATTCCCTAAAAATGGGTGGCCGACTATAGATGGCATCTCCTCCTTGACAGTCACAAAATTCCTACAACCCAAAGCCACATCCACCACCACCATCTCGGCCAGTGACCTGAAAATACATCACAAATTCTTTTTTAATCTCATATACCGTACTTTGTTGCCTTGTATTGACAGCCGTGGTCATTGCTCCATTTTAGACATGTGGTTGTTGTACCATCTTGCGAATCATCTACCTATAAATCTACCCGCTCTCATGTTTTTTCACATTGACCACTTAGCTAAGTTGATTAAGGTTGGTAAGGTTGAGAGCACCACGGTCTTAGCCTATGGTATGTGGATCTCTTCCATGTTTGAATCGCTTGATCTTGTTGACTCTACAAGCTTTGGTGTTGCTAACCTATGTGATGTCATGGACTCGGGGATGTTGTCCCGAATGTGCTTGGAAATCAAAAATGGGAAGCTTGTGTCAAAATATGGAGGGAAAAGTAGACTCCCATCTACATCTCAAACCGGGCCGTCACTTTCACTTGATCCGGTAACTAAGGAGCTTAAAGAGCTTAAAAGTATGGTGAGTTTTCTCATAAATGAGATGGCGGGTCTCCGCAAAGAAGTGGTAGAATTGAAGTCGGAAAATACGGTCTTGAAGACTATTCTCACCGACCTCTCTAAAGCCGGGAAAACCGATGATGGGGACAATGATGAGGACGATGAAATGTCCTAGACCTCTCGGCCTTGCCTTCTTCTACCCTCCTCTTTTGCCTATCTAAGCCTTTCATCTTTTTGCTCATGGCTTTATGTTCATTTTGCTCGTCACATGCTAGATAGTATTGTGTGTTAATTTGCTTAAACAATGTGGTTTGTAAACTAACTCTTTTCCTTTGTTGCATATGGATATTGTTCTTCCCTTGATGATGTCAAGAGGGGGAAGTTGTTAAAATTGTGTGCGTGTGTGATTCAATGACTCTTAGGCTTGCGTTCACCGTAAATTTATTAGTTCTACGATTTGAATTTCTACTTAAGTTAGTATTGACTTGACCATAGACCCTTGATCATGTAATGCATCTTGATTAGCACATGGAGCATTCCATTACTATAAGATTAAAACTCAAAGAGGCACACATTAAATAAACAAATAAGACTAATTTGTCTTAAGGCATCATCAACAAACTAAGCTAGAATTGGTCTCAACATAGTGGTTGTGTTTAACATCGATTTCAGAGCACTTACAAGTTTGTTAAGCTAGCGTAGGGCGTCAAAAGGAGAGGAATATATTGTTGACATGCTTTTCATGGTTGTATTTTTTTTCCTGGTTTATTAATAGTTCCTGAATGGGGGTGGTTATTCTGAAGTTTTCACTCATGTTGATATCCGGTGTCTACGTCTTTACTCACTAAGG
>JAIUZE010029452.1:0-11885 GCA_022085475.1 Heliosperma pusillum | reverse complement strand
CGAAGTTTCGTGATTATGGAATATTTTTTTGTAGGATTTCTGATGATTGAAAATGATGAGTTGCAAATTGGGTAAATTGCATTCTCTTGAGGATTTGGTTTATTAGTAGAGTTAGTAATGTCGAATTCTTGTAGATCTTCCTCCCGACTTTATCTTGATCTTCCTATCCCAAAGAGTTCTATTTGTTTTGTCTTTGCGTGTTTTGTATATATTTTGTTATCGTGATTTGTGAATTTTAAGTTCGAGTCGCTCTATGTACGTGTAATGTCTTGTTATTTGATTTTATCTTTGATAAAACTTTCAAATTTCCATATTATATTTCTAATTTAACGTTTCAAGGAGGTTTAAAGATGGTGTGTGTACCCTCTTTTTGGAGAAAATGAATTTCTTTTGCTTTTATATTTGGATTTTGCGTTTGGTTGGATGTTTGCACTTGTTATTGGAGACGCGTCTGATTACTAGTCCTGCCACTTACTAACGTTTTTTAACTTTCGATTTCACTATTTCGACTTCGCTTTTTGGATAATTAGAGTTCTCGTTCGCGATGAGCATTCTTGAGATCCGTAAGTAAAGTTTCACACTTATGAAAAATTTCCTTAAACCGTTTCGAGAAGAACATCATTTCATAAATGTTTTCCCTAGTAAAAGCTTTCGTGTTGATTTTGTAACCGATTCTTGTCTTTGATACTTTTGTTTTCTACTCTCAAGTTTCGAGGACGAAACTTTTTAAAAGGTGGGGTGATTGTAACACCCGGAAATGTAACCTATTTTTCTAGTAGAAATATTTTACGAAATCTTTTCAGCAAATTTAAGTTTTAATTTAGAATTTAAAGTTTCGAGTCGAATTTAGAATTTCCGAGTTCGGATTTGGAATTTCCGCGAGATTCCATGAGAATCCCGTCTTAAGGCGAGTTTGACTTTTCTTGACTTTTAAGTCGTCTTTGACTTTTCTTGACTTTTACGTCGTCTTTGACTTTTCTTGACTTTTAAGTCGTCTTTGACTTTTCTTGACTTTTGAGCCGCCTTTGACTTTCGTTGACTTTTCCGACTCACCCTTTACTTATACTCCCTCATACTCCTTAACCTAATATTCATTCTACACAATCACAAAAACATTACTTCTTCCTTAAGCAAACCAAAAACCTTGCCTCCCTCTTTGATCCATTCTTAGAATCATCGTACCGCACTCGTTTCTTGTCGAAATTCACGTAAGTTCGTCTTATTCTTCCCCTCTTAGCTTCCTCTATCCGTATTGGTAATAAAATTACCGTCTTCTCGCTTTTTAAATTATCCGTCTTTCTCAAGGTGAATGATATTCATCTTTTATTATCTAATTGTATGTAGGTGGAGACTAGGAAGGTTTAGAAATCGATTAAAGACGCGAAAAGGTAACGGTGAAGGGTTACTCGATATCATTTACGTGTTTTATGTGTTTTCTAGGCTAGTAATCGTATTTATATTATGGTTAGTATGCTTAGGACTTGTGTTGTTGTTGATGGATGTTGTTAGTTGTTAATTGATATGAGAATTGATGATTTGTGATGATAAATGAGGAGTTTGTTGTTGATAACATGTTGATTTTTTATCGTCCTTGAATCCCGTGAAGGACGCAGGCTGCGTTGGGGGACGCAGGCTGCGTCGTAGGACGCAGGCTGCGTCGTGGTGACGCAGGCTGCGTCATACGCTGCCAACAGAAATTTTCCTGCACTGACCCCTTTTCGTAAAATGATCATATCTCCTTCGTTACTTGCTTTTTTTGGGCGTGTGACATCTCGTTGGAACCGTAAGAGGATAAGCTATCACCTCGACTTGGAATTTCTGAATTTTCATATCTATAACCCTAGTTATGACCGTTTGAAGTGGATCCTTGTTTTCGTTGGTTTTCAAACAACGTTGTTTTGGAGAGGTGATCTATGTTTTTATTCATTATGCTTCATAAACTTGTTCTAATGCTTATGTATCATGTATTGACTCATGTTTATCATATTTAAACTTATATGATTCCCTATTCTCATGTTTTGTGACGGTTTTTGGTATGTTCCCACTTTGAGTCGGTTTTTACAAACGTTACGGTTTGAGCACTATTTTGTCTTGTGCTTTATACTCTCATTCCCTTGGCTACCTTCCCTTTCGTAAGGCTGGAATGTCGGAACGGAGAGGTATCCTACTGCTTAAATGCATATGTTAGTGGGCATACGACGACGTTGTTGGGAGTTGAACGCATTGCGTTGATCGACCCGGCCGTCAAATGTTGTGTACTTGCGAGGTGGTGTTATTTGCATGTAGCCTACCGCTTGTTATGAGGCTTGAGCTTTTTTCCGCCTCTTTCGTGAATGGATCTACCGAATTTGGGGTACTCGGCATATATATTGTAGCCCAGTGCTTGTATGCGAAATTTTAATCTGCCTGTCGAATCGGAACACGTTATATTCCGAGATCCTGGCCAGGTTTAGACTAGGAACCGTATTATATCGTCGTGCTACCAGGAGGAAATAGTCTCATATCAAAAGTGTAGCATCGTGTATGCGTTCCGGGAAATGCTTTAATCCGTGGATGCCTTTTAATCATACTTGCCATGTACACGATGCTAGTGCGTTTCATTTACCGTGAGAAAGGTCGTCTTTGTGTCGCTGTCTTTGAATGCGTGATTTCATGATTTTATTCATGGTCATTGCATGACTTGACACCGTCAAGGTTTTGGTTCGTGAATGGATGGTAATATGTTGGATATTATGTGATCATCGCATGACTTGACTGGTTTGTCTGTCGAGTCTCAATCTTATCAATCTTATACCGCTAACGGGGAGATGCAAGCCCTAGTGAGCGTATTCGATTGCCTAAGAGTGTCTATCCCGAGTCTTTGAATAACATGATGGTTACGGTTTTGATTTCCACATGATCTCATCATTATCTATAGAATTGCCTATCTATTCTTATCGCAACTCACATGTATATATATATGCATGCTTTACTGTTGTATTTCCTTATATGTACGTTAAAGGTGATATGGCTGGGAGAACCCGGAGTTACTCCCCACTGACTGTGGCGTTCATGTTTTTCATGAATGAACAGGTTGCTTGCTTGGATGCCTTTTTGGATATGATGTTTTGGGGTTCGGGTGTGAGCTAGCCGGCGTTGTCCCTGGAAGATTAACCTCTAGACGATTTTAGCTTATTTGCTAAACACTTGTTCTTTGTTAACATTTTGAGAGACTCCGTCTCTTTGTTATTTTCCGCACGTAGTTGTAATATTTTGACACTCCTCGTTTTATTTAACTTGCATGTATAAAAGTTTTTAAAAACTACCTATTTCCGCAATATAATTCACATGCTTGTTTGTTTATTATTTCCGCATTCGCGAGGGTTGTCACAGTTGGTATCAGAGCTTAATCGCTCCCGACGCACACACGTGAACCCTAACTTAAACTACTTGACCTTGGAATAATAAATGAGAGATGGGTAGAAATTAAGGACTTTACTTGGTAGTCTTGGTGTACTTGATGTTTGTTAGGTTCTAACTTGTTTGTTGATTGTTTTGAGTGATGTTATGTTTGTTTGTATCTACCGTCTTAAGGTGGATCTTTGTGTTACCTAGAAGAAGTATACTCTACCGAAAATTTGAAGATTTACAAGCCTAATGGAAGTGTATTTCTTCTTCATCTATGAATTCTCTCGTCCTTATTGTTTTATGCTCTCTTCCTTCTATCTAAATGCTTCTTCATCATCTAACTTCTTTTCCCCTTGGAAATTACTCTTGTTACTTTCCTCCTCTTTATCAATTTGTACCATCAACTTCCTTATGTGACCTTTTGTGGACACCATACTCTTTAGTTTGTGGCATATTGTACTTGGTTGGAAGAATTTTAGACTTTGTGGACTATTAGTGTTTGTTAGAATGAACTTGTGATTTGAGGAAAATGGTATAGATCTAATTTCACCCTATGGTGGTGAGAGTTGGTATCCTTGAGGAAAGTGTGGTAAGGTATGTTTAATGATTTTAATGCTTGATGCTTGCCATGAATAATGTAGTTCATGGTATTTGATGGTGTAAGGTTGAATGAGTTGGCTAGGACTTCTTAACCCATTAGTAGTTTAGTCTTTTGGACTTTGAAGTTTTGTATTGTTTTAAAGACCATGCTTATGATATGTTTATTTGGTGTAAATAAGAAGTTTAGATTGATATCTTGAGGTGCAAAATGCTTTTGAGACTAAGTGACGTCTTGTGGTTTCCTATGGTGTGTTTGTAAGTGTAGGCTTGGTGGAAAAGCATTTGGCTATAGTTCTTGGATTTAAAGATATGATCTTACCTTATGGTATCGGAGACTCGTTTGAAGTAGTAAGGTTTCGTTGTAAGTTGAATCAGATTACTTGAGGATTATAGATATAAGCGAGGTTCGATAATGTAATCTATGATGGAAATACCTTGGGACGTAAATGATGATGTTTGACTTGAGGTTGTACTTTGTTATTAACGAACTCGTGGGATATGATGTTGATAATGACGTTTTGTTCGGTCTTCTACCTTGTGGCCGTAGGAGTTGAAAAGAGATTAGTATGGAGAATTCCTTATTGGTTCTTCGGTTTTTGAAACCTTTTAGAGCGTGTCAAATTTTGGAATTTAGAGAATGTTACTATACTTGAGTTACAATTCCGCAATTGGGAATCCGTGTGATATGAAAGGATGGATGAATTGGGTTGTAGTCGATTTATCAAGTCTAGGTGTACCTTACTTTGATTATTGCTCGTGGTATGATGGTCCCTTGTAAGAGGCCTTTGTAAAGGAATAATTAAGTGGTTTTATTATCGCATTAAGTTTGAAAGGAGAAACTTTGTGGATTAAATCTTAAACCCTTACTCGTGCCATCATTCCTTTCCATTTCCATTCTTGAATGTTTTTGTCCAGATTGATCTTTAAGAAATTACAAGCTCGTACTTTCTTTCTTACTCAGATATCTTCATAACTCTACTATCTGCTTTGTCTCTTTCTTGCCCTCGTTATTTTCAGCGTTCCTCTCTTTTAATCTCGTGCCTGATTTTATTCTCGTGTTCTCCTTGATATTTCTTATCGTTTCCTATTTCGTTTCCGCTTGATCTTTTCCTTAGTGGATTGGATATTCCGTTTGTAAGGCTCAGAGAAATAGTGTAATGTATTTTTTGGATTCTGTGCTTAGAATATTTTTCTTTGGATTGAGGCACATTTCATGTTGTCCCTGGATCATGAGAAATAGGACTTAAGCTCTAGGATGAATCCTAATAATGATAATGTATCCTCTCTTGGTGGTTTTAGGTTTGGAGCTTGGTATTGTAGTGTTATTTTGAGAATTGAGTTGATCATGATAATAGTTGTTGATGTTGAGTAGTATAACGGTTGCTTGGGATATCATTTGGGAATTAGATGTCTCTAATTGGTGGATTCTAAAAGACACTTTGCTTTAGGGTAATTGAGTTGGTACCCAAAGTTTGAGGAGTTTTGTCATCAATGAAAATCGATTCATTTTGAGTTTTAGATGAAATAGATGATTTGAATGGTTGCTTGATTTCCAAGTGATTGGTCATTTGCGGTTTGGGATTAGTAATTCTCTTTTATTCTTAAGGAATCATAGTTTGAAATTGAGAAATGTTCGTTGCAAGCTTTGGATGATGAATGCTCGGTTGTTATAGATTATAGAGTTAGAATGGTGAACCCATTTATCTTGAGGAGTAGTAACCTCCGTAGTTTGCTAATGTGACTATTTATATTTGAGGCTTCGAGTGTAGTAATGATCGAATTAAGGATGTTAGGGCGTATTAAAGAATCATTATAATCGATAATGGATTGTGGAATTTTCCTTGTCGTGAGATCTGGGATGAGGCTATTTGGATCTTAGATAATTATGTTTGTTACTTCGATTGTGATTGTTGTAAATAATGTTTATGGAGTTTGGCGTTTTAGGATGGTTAAAGTGTAATTGAGGTACATTACTTTCTCTTGAGGACTAGTTTATTTGATGGAGTTAGTGGTGTCGAACCCTTATAGATCTTCCTGCCGACTTCATCGTGATCTTCCTATCCCTAAGAATTCGATTTGTTTCGTTTGTGCGTGTTTTGTATATATATTGTTATCGTGATTTGTGAACTTTAAGTTCGAGTCGCTCTATGTACGTGTAATGTGTTCTTATTTTGATTTGATCTTTGAGAAAACCTTCGAATTTCCATATTGTATTTCTAAAATTAACTTTTCAAAGAAGTCCAAAGATATATTTTGTACCTTCTTTTTGGAGAAAATAGACTTCTTTTGCGTTTATACCTGGATTTTGCGTTTGGTTGGATGTTTGGACTTGTTATTGGAGACGTCTGGTGACTAGTCCTGCACTTACTAACGTTTGTTTTGAACTTCGATTTCACTATTTCGACTTTACTTTGATTTGGATAATTAGAGTTCTCGTTCGCGACGAGCATTCTTGTGATCCGTAAATAGAGTTTCGCTCTAATGAAAATTCTTCTTTAAACCGTTTTCTAGATGAACTTTGTTTCATAAATGTTTCCCTTATAAAAGTTTTCGTATTAATTTTGAAAACCGATTCTTATCCTTGATACTTTTGTTTTCTACTCTCAAGTTTCGAGGACGAACCTTTTTAAAAGGAGGGGTGATTGTAACACCCGGAAATGTACCCTATTTTTCTAGTAGAAATATTTTACGAAATCTTTTCAGCAAATTTAAGTTTTAATTTATAATTTTATGTTCCGAGTCGAATTTAGAATTTCCGAGTTCGTATTTGGAATTTCTTTGAGATTCCATGAAAATCCCGTCTTAAGGCGAGTTTGACTTTTCTTGACTTTTGAGTCGAGTTTGACTTTTCTTGACTTTTGAGTCGAGTTTGACTTTTCTTGACTTTTGAGTCGAGTTTGACTTTTCTTGAATTTTAAGTCGTCTTTGACTTTTCTTGAAATTGTAAGTCGTCTTTGACTTTTCTTGAATTTTAAGTCGTCTTTGAATTTTCTTGACTTTCGAACCATCTTTGACTTTTGGTTGACTTTTTCCTTACTTATACTCATACTCCTTAACCTAAATTCCTACACAAACACAATTCCCCTTTTCTTCCTTCATAAGAAAATCAAAACCCTTGTTCCATCCATTTTTCGATCTTTGAATCATCGTAACTTCTTCGTTACTTGATAGAATTCACGTAAGTTCTTCTTATTCTTCTTCCCTAACCTTCCTCTATCCGTATTGATGTTAAAATCATCGTCTTTCTCGCTTTTTAAATTATCCGTCTTTCTCAAGGTGAATGATATTCATCTTTTATTATCTAATATTATGTAGGTGGAGATTAGGAAAGCTTAGTAACCGTTTAAAGACGCGAAAAGGTAACGGTGAAGGGTTACTCGGTATCATTTACGTGTTTTACATGCTTTATATGCTAGGATTCGTATTTAGAATACGATAAGAAAGTTAGGAATTATGTTATGGATAATGATTGTTGTTGTTTGATGATTGTTGATGATGAATATTGATTGTTGATAGTATTAGAAATGGATTATGAGAATTGGAAATGATAGGATTGAATTTTGGTGAAGGCTCACGGGTGATTTGGTAACACATCTCACGGTCGTGAAATACAAGTCACGGTCGTGACTTGTGCAGTTTCACTGCACTGACCCTTTTTGGTAGAATGCTCATATCTCCTTCGTTACTTACTTGTTTTGGGCTTGTGACCACTCGTTGGAACCGTAAGAGGATAAGCTATCACCTCCACTTTGAATTTCTGCATTCCCATGTCTAGAACTCTATTTATGACCGTTTGAAGTGGACCCTTGTTTTCGTTGGTTTCCAAACAATGTTGTTTTGGAGAGGTGATCTATGCTTTTATTCATTATGCTTCATAAACTTGTTCTAATGCTTATGTATCATGTATTAACTCATGTTTATCATATTTAAACTTATATGATTCCCTATTCTCATGTTTTGTGACGGTTTTTGGTATATCCCTCTTTTGAGTCGGTTTTACATATGTTATGATTTGAGCACTAATGATTTTGTGCTATGAACTCTCATTTCCCGGCTACACCTTATACTCGTTAGACTGGAATGTCGGAGCGATGGGGTGTATCCTTGATGCTCGTTTGCATGTTTAGTGGGGATATGACGACGTTGTTAGGAGGCGAACGCAATGCGTTGGTCGACCCGACCGTCAAATGTTGTATACTTGCGAGGTGGTGTCATTGCATGTAGCGTACTAGCTTGACTTTGGACTATAGATCTCTTTCCGCCTCTTTCGTGAATTGATCTACCGAATTTGGGGTACTCGGCATATATATTGTAAGTCCGTGTCTTGGATGTGGAACGTCTTACCACATGTCGAATCGGAACACGCCTTATTCCGAGAGTCTGGCCAGGTTTAGACTAGGACCGTATTATTATCGTCGTCCTACCGAGAGGATTAGAGTCTTGTGTGTACGAAACGTCTTATCGTACATGATTCCAGGGAAACGTCTTATCCTGTGAACTTGTTTTGTCTAGGTCATGAGTATACGAAACGTCTTATCGTATACGGTTCCGGAAAACGTCTTATTCCGTGAGCTTCCATTGGCTTGTCTTGCTATTGTACACGATGCTAGTGCGTTTCATTTACCGTGAGAGATGTCGTCAATATATTGGTATGGTTGGATGAATGATTATATGATTGATCATTGAATGACTTGGCATGGTTTGTTTGTCGAGTCTCAATCTTATCAAGTATATGCCGCTAACGGTGAGATGTAAGCCCTAGTGAGTATATAGTTGACTAAGGGTGTCTTTCCCGAGTCTTTGAATATCATGATGGATTCGGATTTGTGCCTCTTATGTTCTTATCATTATCTATAGAATTGCTTATCTATTCTTATTGTATCTCACATGTATATCTATATATGCATTCTTTACTTTTGTATTTCCTTATATGTACGTTAAAGGTGATATGGCTGGGAGAACCCGGAGTTACTCCCCACTGACTGTGGCGTTCATGTTTTTCATGAATGAACAGGTTGCTTGCATGGATTGACTTTTGGATATGATATTTTGGGGTTCGGGTGTGAGCTAGCGGGCGTTGTCCCTGGAAGATTAACCTCTAGACGATTTTAGCTTATTTGCTAAACACTTGTTCTTTGTTAACATTTTGAGAGACTCCGTCTCTTTGTTATTTTTCCGCACTTAGTTGTAATATTTTGACACTCCTCGTTTTATTTAACTGGCATGTATAAAAGTTTTTAAAAACTACCTATTTCCGCAATATAAATCACATGCTTGTTTGTTTATTATTTCCGCATTCGCGAGGGTTGTCACAGTTGGTATCAGAGCTTTTATCGCTCCCGACGCACACACGTGAACCCTAACTTAAACTACTTGACCTTGGAATAATAAATGAGAGATGGGTAGAAATTAAGGACTTTACTTGGTAGTCTTGGTGTACTTGATGTTTGTTAGGTTCTAACTTGTTTGTTGATTGTTTTGAGTGATGTTATGTTTGTTTGTATCTACCGTCTTAAGGTGGATCTTTGTGTTACCTAGAAGAAGTATACTCTACCGAAATTTTGAGGATTTACAAGCCTAATTGAAGTGTAGTTCTTCTTCATCTATGAATTCTCTCGTCCTTATTGTTTTATGCTCTCTTCCTTCTATCTAAATGCTTCTTCATCATCTAACTTCTTTTCCCCTTGGAAATTACTCTTGTTACTTTCCCCCTCTTTATCAATTTGTACCATCAACTTCCTTATGTGACCTTTTGTGGACACCTTACCCCTTTTGTTTGTGGCATATTGTACTTGGTTGGAAGAATTTTAGACTTTGTGGAGTATTAATGTTTGTTAGAATGATTTTGTGATTTGAGGAAAAATGGTGTAGATCTTAATTCACCCTATATTGATGATGGGTTGTATCTCTAAGGAAGGGTAGTAAGATAAGTTTGATGATTTTAATGCTTGATGCTTGCCATGACTAATGGGTAGATAGGTCATGGTATTTGATGGTGTAAGGTTGAATGAGTTGGCTAGGACTTCTTAAACCATTAGTGATTTAATCTTTTGAGCTTAGGAGTTTAGTAATATTAGAGTGTCTTGAGGATCATATCTAAATTGGAGATAGTTGTTCTAAGTGAGAATATTTGGATGATACCTTGAGGTGTAAAATGCTTTTGAGACTAAGTGACGTCTTGTGATTTCCTATTGTGTGTTTGTGAGTATAGGCTTGGTGGAAAAGCATTTGGCTATAGTTCTTGGATTTAAAGGTATGATTTTATCTTATGGTATCGGAAACTCGTTTGAAGTAGTAAGGTTTCGTTGTAAGTTGAACCATATTACTTGAAGATTATAGATATGAGAGAGATTCGATGATGTGATCCATGATGGATATACCTTGGGATGTTAATGATGATGTTTGGCTTGATGTTGTACTTTGATAATAATGAACTCGTGGGCTATAGACTTGAAGATGACCGAGTATAAGAGAGTATTTGTTAGTCCTTCAATTAAACAAACCTTTGAGGTTGTGTTGAATATTTGAACTAAAGGAATGTTACTATGCTTGAATTTCAATTCCGCAATTGGGAATCCGTGTGATATGAAAGGATGGATGAATTGGGTTGTAATCGATTTGTTAAATCTAGGTGTACCTTACTTTGATGATTGTGGTACGATGGTCCCTTGTAAGAGACCTTTGTTTGGGATGAGTTGCTTTACTATCACCCTAAGCCTGAAAGGAGAAATTTTGTGGATTAAACCTTAAACCTTTTGATCATGCCATTATCTCTTTCTATTTCCTTTCATGCAAGTTCCTACTAAGCCCGATTCCTAGGAAATTGTTTTCTCTTATCTTTTCCTTTACTCGGATAGCTTCATAAATCTACTATCTGCTTTGTCTCTTTCTTGACCTCGTTATTTTCAGCGTTCCTCTCTTTTAATCTCGTGCCTGATTTTATTCTCGTGTTCTCCTTGAGATTTCTTATCGTTTCCTATCTCGTTGCCGCTTCATCTTTTCCTTAGTGGATTAGATATTCCGTTTGTAAGGTTCAGAGAATAAGTGTAATGTATTTTGGGATTCTTTAGCTAGAATATATGTCTTTGGATTGAGCAAATTTCATGTTGTCCTTGATCATGGAAAATAGGACTTAAGCTCTAGGATGAATCCTAATAAGGATAATGTATCCTCTCTTGGTGGTTTTAGGTTTGGAGCTTGGTATTGTAGTGTTATTTTGAGAATCGAGTTGATCATGATAATAGTTTGTTGATGTTGAGTAGTATAATGGTTGCTTGGGATATCATTTGGGAATTAGATGTCTCTAATTGGTGGATTCTAAAAGAGACTTTGCTTTAGGGTAATTGAGTTGGTACCCCAAGTTTGAGGAGTTTTGTCATCAATGAAAATCGATTCATTTTGAGTTTTAGATGAAATAGATGATTTGAATGGTTGTTTGATTTCCAAGTGATTGGTCATTTGCGGTTTGGGATTAGTAATTCTCTTTTATTCTTAAGGAATCATAGTTTGAAATTGAGAAATGTTCGTTGCAAGCTTTGGATGATGAATGCTCGGTTGTGACACCCTCAAATTTGCGGAAAGAAAAAAAATTATTAAAATACATAATGAAGGTGTCTGAAATAAAAAGGGTCATTACAATACGGAATAATATTCTACAAAAGAAATATACAAGACGGGAGATATATCTCCCGTATAAATACGGAAATGAAAGAGTGTATAATAATATACAATCTAAGAACCGAATATAGGTCCAAGGTAATACTTCGCTCGCTAGTCGTCAATGTACCCAAAGTATGCATCACAAACCTGCCAACCGCATTAAATATAAACACGGAAGCCACAGTTAGTGGGGAGTAACTCCGAGTTCTCCCAGCCACGAAAAATGTCCGAGTTTAATG